>PVJC01002578.1:0-51203 GCA_004026665.1 Murina feae
CTGCCGGCAGTGGGGGGCAATTAAGGATGACCAGGACAGCAAGAGAGGCAGTTAAGGGCAATCAGGCCAGCGTGTAGAGGCAGTGAGGGACAATTAGGCCGGTGGCAGGGTTGGGGGCAATTAGGGACAACCAGGCAGGCAGGCAGGTGAGCAATTAGGAGCCAGCGGTCCAGGATTTTGGGAGGAATGTCTGACTGCCAGTTTAAACTGGCAGTCAGACATCCCTCAAGGGGTCCTGGATGGACAATTTAGAAATATCAAACATATAAGAAGATAAAATACTAAAAAAAAAAAAAAAAAAAAAAAAAAAAAAAAAAAAAAAAAAAAAAAAAAAGCCTGGCCTTACCTGTTTTTCTATTGAGCAACTGTTTTAGACAGGTTACTGAATGTTCTTGACTTTAATTTCTTTTATCTGTAAATTAGAGGGCAAATGAGATAATCTCTGCAGTTTTTCATAATGTATATATTATTTTTGCTAAATACTATAATTGCTTAATAAACTATGATTCTGATACTTTAAATTAGAAAGTGTAGATTTTTCTTTATGTCAAAATTCTGTTCTCAGTATCACCCTCCTTTTTGGTAATATTTCAAGTGTTAGGTTTTTGTAGCTGCTAATTTGAGGCCTTTAAGAAACAAAATAATCATTAGAACATTTTAGCAAATTGGATGTCCTTTATGTCTAAAGCTGTTTTTGCTTTATAAATAAAATACCCATTCTTTTCTTATAGAGACATGTGACGCAGTCTGGAGGCAATCGTAAATTCAAGTGCACTGAATGTGGAAAAGCTTTCAAATACAAACATCATCTAAAAGAGCACTTAAGAATCCACAGTGGTAAATATTTGTTATCTTCCTACGTGTTGAATACTATAGCATACATAGAAATAAATATTATAACATGTGATCTACACACATGATTAGAAACTCCTTACTTTCTTTTAGGATGCAAATGAATCTGGAAAATTTTTCAGTTTATAAATGGTATTTTATTGGAGTTTTAATCTTTGACTAAGGTATATCAAGTTAACATAATATGGCACACTCAAAATTTCCTTATCAGAATACCTATACAACCTAAAAACACTTCAACTTTCTAATGAATGTTAATTATTTGGCCTCTTTTGCACAGTTAAGAATGAAAAAGGATTTAGAGGTACAACTTGCACAAGAAAATAAGAAGATGAGGACATTATTTACAGAACAGAAGTAGAAATGGAACTCCAGATAGGAAATGCTGAGGGGTTATGTGGAGTCGGCAAGGGAAGATAGCATGAGGGGAAAGGGAGCCTGCAGTATTAATGAGAACACAAAAGAAAAATGGGTCTTCCATCATTTCAACTTCCTATTCTGCATCCTTTTCTAAATCATTACTTACAAAATGAATATTATTATGTGATAAAAATATTATGTCTCTTTTAGAAACATAAAAACAAAGATGGGAAGGTGGGGGTGGAGGGGTGGGGAGTGATTAACCAGGGAACTTTATAAAACCCATAGACACAAACAATAGGGTGGTGAAGGCCTGGGGTAGAGGGAGTGGGTCAATGGGAAAAACAAAATACAAAGGGGACATTTGTAATACTTTCAAAAATAAAGATAAATAAATATTAAAAAACAAATATAACTATATTTGCATTTCTTCAGAGGGTCTATTTGAACAAAAGCTATAGAGAAAACTTAGCACCCCACAGTGCACTGTAAAATGTTAGTTTCCTAATTAATTTTGATATGCAATTTTAGATTTAAGTAATTTTAATGAAAAAATTTATTAGCTAATAAGTGGGAAATTATTTGCATATTGCTTATTTTGTGAAAATTGTTATATTAATATTTACATTTTACAAACATCATCCTATAAAAAGAATACAGCTGGTTGACTTTGTGAGAAGTAGTTTGTGATACCTGTATATTGTTTTGGAACTTCAAATGTTCTGGAAGTTTTACTATATTGCTCATTAGGGGCTAAATAATGTTAAAATCATCACTTAAAAATTCTCAAACCAAGATTCTTACCAAAACACTTATTTTCACACATTAATGTTTCTGGAAAGTAGAAGTTTTCTTTTATAGCCTGCCACAGGATTCTATTTCTTCTGTTTTCATATCAATAATATATTTTTAATAAATCTTCCTTCTACCAGAGATGATTTGAAGTTGTTGATAGAGTTATAGCTAATTTTGGAGAGCTTTTTTAAATGTTGAAATGGGGAAAAGGAAGGAAAATAAAGCTTAGAGTAAAATTTATGTACAAAGTGAATGTCATATGGTCCTGTTGCAGTTGAGTAACAGAATTTATCAAATCTATAGATGATACAAAGCTGGGAAGCATAGCTCATACCAAAGATTATAATACAGATCTGGAAGCAAGTTGATATTTAATCACATGATCCTGCATATTCAACAGTCAGTATCAATCAAGCAGTAAGTAGGGAGCTACTGTATGTAGTACCTACAGAAAAATTTTAGGAGTTTGATGGTCAAGAGCTTTATCTAAGCTAACAATATGCTGCTGCTTTTTAAAAAATTAGTGCAGCCTGGCCGGTGTGGCTTATGGTTTGATTCTGGGTTAGGGCACATGCTTGGGTTTCAGGCTCCATCCCCAAGAAGCAGCCAATAAATGATTCGCATCATTAATGTTTCTATCTCTATATCCCTCTTCCTTCCTCTCTGGAAATAAAATAAAATAAAATAAATAAAATAAAATCTACTCTAATAAAAGAGTAATATGGAAATTAACTATCTCTCCAGGATGCCTAAGCCACGCCCATCAGCCAAGCCACACCTACCAGCCAATCAGAGCAGCTGTATGCAAATTAACCCAGCCAAGATGGAGTCCGGCAGCCATGGAGCTAGAGTAAACAGCAGGCTTCCATTGCAACTGCCTGCCTAGGCTGGCTGAGCCTCTGCTCATGGTAACAATGCTTCAATTATAGAAGCCACGGAGCTGAAACAAACAGGAGGCTTCCTTACTTGCCTAGGCCTCAGCTCAAAGCAACAGTGTTTCAATTATAGAGGATAAATAAACCCCAGACACCTGATTCCAGCCAGCCTCGCTGGGACGTTGGGTCAATGGGAGCTGTGGCAGCATGAAAATGGCCCTCAGCCCCTCACCCAGGCTGGCCAGGTACCCCAGTAGGGACTCAAACCCTGAAGGGACTGTGGACAGCTTGAAAATGGCCCTCAGCTCCTCACCCAGGCTTCCCAGGCACCCCAGTAGGGACCCAAAACCTGAAGGGAATGTGGGCAGCCTGAAAATGGCCCTCAGCCCCTCATCTAGGCTTGCCACACCCCAATGAGGTGAGGGTCCACACTGGGGGGGCTTGGCCAGCCTACAAACGGCCATCAGCCCCTCACCCAGGCTGTCCAGGCACGCCAGCAGGTGGACATCCCCTGAGGGGTCCCAGACTGCAAGAGGGCACAGGCTGGGCTGAGGAACCCCCTGAGTGTACAAATTTTTGTGCACCGGGCCCCTAGTAAAATAATAAAATAAAACGTTAATGCAGCCCTGGAGGGTGTGGCTCAATTGATTGAGTGTTGTTCCCATGCACCAGAAGATTGCCAGATTCTGAGTCAGGGCATATGCTAGGATTTATGGTCTCAAACCCTGGCTGAGTGGGAGGAATACAGGAAACAGCCAATGGGTATTTCACTTTCACATCACTTTCTTTCCTTTTCTTTCTTCTCTCTCTTTAACATTCAATTTAAAAATCTTAAAAAAAACAAACAACAAAAAAACAACTAATGCACATTTAGGCCATGTCATGGAACACAGAACTCTGCACTGCTCATTCTTTACATATTAATATCTGTCTTGTTCTTAAAATTATTTAATAAGAGGCTTATATATTTTTAATACAGCAAGAAATTTTAATTTGAAATATATAAGCAAAATAAAGTTGAGGAAGTAAAACAGGCATGTAACAAATGTGATAAAAAGGAATACTCTGAAACCTTTTGCAAATCCTGGAAGTAGGCCACAAATTAGACTCTGAGGGTTAAGCAGTAAGAAACCTGCAATCAGTAATTCAAGACCAGTGTCTGTGAGTAAAAAATCTGTTGCTAGGAAAAGCACACTTTTTCCTGATAACTGAGCCTATTGAGAAACTTGTTCCCTGACGCATCATAAAGAAAAAAGAGGAAAATACAATTTATATCATCTCCAGAAATATACTTAATATGGTAGAGAATTTGATAGAATTTTCTTTTTAATAAAATATTCTTCAACACAATCCAGTGATATTTCACCAAAGTGCAATTAGGAAAAAGCGGTACTCCAGGTGGCTACTTGAACAATCTAAGTCTACAGCTCTCTGACAGCCTATTTTATTCCAAAGGAAAATGTTGAGCAGGGGTACTCAGTGGTACCCCAGAACTGGTAGCAATTTGCAAGATAGTTATTACCGGTTCTTTAAATACAGAAACAAGAGGAAACATTTACAAACGGTTATATATCAGGACAATGCTGTGATGATTTCATTCTATTTTACACAATGTTGGTCTATAGTAGTTTGTAAATTTAAGACAAAAAGTGGGAAAAAAACCCATAAGTGGTCCTTCATCATAGTGTTAAAAGCACTGTTCAAAGTATGTAATAATGGATGACTGCATATCCTTCAGTAAACTTTTAAAAAGTATTAAGGATCGTGGTCCTCAATTATACACCCTAAAATTATACTGACTTTTGCTATCTTCTGATATTCATAAAATGAACCCTCTGCAGAGTCCCATGTCAGCCATCATTTGAGCTCTTAATGTGGGAATTAAGCTGTAATGAGCAAGAGACCACCACACCTCTACTCTGAGATGAGACAAAATAGCATCTGCATGTGGGCTATGATCCTCCCCAGAAAATAACTTGGGTTTGTTCCATAGCCTTACATTAATTTTAGCTTGGAAAATTTTTACATCAGATGTAACCAAACACCCATCTCTGCCCTAAAACAAACAAACAAAAAAACCCTCAATATTCATAATACATCTAACTTTGAGCAGCACAACTTACTGATGTCACCTCCAGGGTTTGATAGCTAGCTGCAAACACTAACCTAAATTGATAAATTAAGTGATGTGCTTTAGCTATAAAGCTATGAAGTTAGAAAGTAGGGAGGGGTTTTCTAACAAACATAATGACTTTGACTTTCAAATCAGTTCTTGGGATCAGAACAACCTCTTCTTCCGCAGATCCTATTAATACTTCAGCTTCGATTATGTCAGGTCGCAATCTTTTTATAAGTCTAGTACCATTACAAAGACCCCATTTACTATTAAGATTTCTCAGTAGCCTGATGATTGCACCCACTTTCAATTTTAATTTATTTACTGAAGGAGTAAATAAATTTAATTAATTTAATTACTGAAGAAGTAATACTATTAAGAAATTCAATGAGAAAATTTTCCTTGTGCGAGTCAACATTTATTTTTAAATTGCCAGTGCATGTCATGTGTACTGCTGGCCACATCAGACAGATGAACTGTCGGTCACTTAGCCTTTTATATATATAGATGTTATATATACTACTTTGACAAGTAATTTTTTGCAGTAATGTAATTACCACATGAATCTTTCTTCTACTTATTTTCCTTTCAATGTGCACAAATCCATGCACCAGGCCAGTAGTATAACTATAATAAGCCAGTGAGGGTATATCTACATTTATTTACACACCAAAACACTGAGGCTTGGAAAGGTTAAGAAAATACTATGTGGCAGACTAAGTTCATGGGCCTCAGCAAGACCGAACTGGACCATCTTCATAGATTTGCCTAGGAGCAGTAACCTCTTCGTAATGAAGGAGTTTGAGCAGAGAATATCAAATGTCAAGTATCATATAAAATGAACTCTCAATTGAGAAGGAGGCTGTGCTAGGGGACTTCTGAGATGCCTTTTAATTCTCATATCAGATTCTTCAAGTAATTAAATTTCTGAGCAAACATAACTCACTTTTTTTAAATTTGACAAATTAAAGTCAAATAACAAGGAGAGTTTATATTGACTTTCTCGCTGCTTTTATTTTAATTCTTTAAAAAAGAGGGGAGATAAAAAGCTTTACCTTGATATTGAGTGGATAAATCAGCAGTACTACATTTCACAATTATATAGTTAGCCATTCATTAATCTTTAAAAAAAAGGTTTAGTATGCATCTTTGTGACCTGCACTGTAATACGTACAAGGTATAAATGGCACACAAAACCCAGAAGTTTCTGTCTTATTTCTGAAACTGGTGTAGCCTTTAACTTATAAATTAATGCACTATAACTATAAATTAATATGTGAAAAATTAGGGTTGTATGAAATAGTCTACTTAACTCAGTGCTTCTCAAATTTTCTACTGAAGTATCCCTAAGAGCCAAGAATAAATGCCATGGGAGGTCTAGGGAAACAACTTGAAAGGAGGTCTCTACAAGTTGCATTTGTGCAACATAATTAATCTGTGTGTTAATATAAAAATATTTTAAGTTACCATAACCAGTGTCACTAAAATTGAAATCCAAGTTGCTTTGCATACCCACTATAACATGGCCTTATATCCCTGGGAGTACATACATCCAAGTTTAATAAGGTTCAGTTTATACAAGTATCTTATATTTATAGTTTTATTCCCATTGAGAAAGATCTTTTCAATGAAACCTGATAGGTATAAGAGGTATTCACATGACTCATACAGTCAGAGATATTCAAACTTGTTCAGTTTAATGGGATATTTCATTTACTTTTCTTTCCTCTAATAGTTTATCCTACAGGTGGTTAAGTAGATTGAAATATAGAAAAGTACATACATTGGTGAAACAGAATAAGAAAAAAATACTTGGAAGAGTAGGTTGTAATGTATTTGGGGTATTTGAGAATGCTTTGAAGTTTTAAAGGTTGGCAGAAATATTACACACATATGCAGAGAAGATTCTCTTATTGATTAGCACATGTAGTTCAGACTAATGTTTTACTAGTGTTTATAACATTTATGTGGGTTTTGAACTTAAAATGATGTTAAATAAAATTGTACCACAAGCATACATGGAGACCCTTTTAAATGCTTATGTTTGTTTTTAGGGAAAATGTGGAAAGATAAAAATTTATAAATATATATTTTTTTGTTATTGTTTAGGAGAGAAGCCATATGAATGCCCAAACTGCAAGAAACGTTTTTCTCATTCTGGTTCCTATAGCTCACACATAAGCAGTAAGAAATGTATCAGCTTGATGCCTGTGAATGGGCGACCAAGAACAGGACTCAAGGCATCTCAGTGTTCCTCACCATCTCTTTCAGCATCGCCGGGCAGTCCCACGCGACCACAAATACGGCAAAAGATAGAGAATAAACCCCTTCAAGAACAACTTTCTATAAACCAAATTAAAACTGAACCTGTGGATTATGAATTCAAACCCATAGTGGTTGCTTCAGGAATCAATTGTTCAACCCCTTTACAAAATGGGGTTTTTAGTGGTGGTGGCCCATTACAGGCAACCAGTTCTCCTCAGGGTGTGGTGCAAGCTGTTGTTCTGCCAACAGTTGGTTTGGTGTCTCCCATAAGTATCAATTTAAGTGACATTCAGAATGTACTTAAAGTGGCAGTAGATGGCAATGTAATAAGGCAAGTTTTGGAGAATAATCAAGCTAATCTTGCATCCAAAGAACAAGAAACAATCAGTGCTTCATCCATACAGCAAGGTGGCCATTCTGTTATTTCAGCCATCAGTCTTCCTTTGGTTGATCAAGATGGAACAACCAAAATTATTATTAACTACAGTCTTGAGCAACCTAGCCAACTTCAAGTTGTTCCTCAAAATTTAAAAAAAGAAAATCCAGTCCCAACAAACAGTTGCAAAACTGAAAAGTTACCTGAAGATCTTACTGTTAAATCTGAGAAGGACAAAAGCTTTGAAGGAGAGGTGAACGATAGCACTTGCCTTCTGTGTGATGATTGTCCAGGAGATATTAATGCACTTCCAGAATTAAAGCACTATAACCTAAAGCAACCTGCTCAGCCTCCTCCACTCCCTACAACAGAAGCTGAGAAGCCTGAGTCTTCTGCTTCATCAGGTTCTGGAGATGGCAATTTGTCTCCCAGTCAGCCACCGTTAAAGAACCTGTTGTCTCTTCTAAAAGCATATTATGCTTTGAATGCACAACCAAGTGCAGAAGAGCTCTCAAAAATTGCTGATTCAGTAAACCTACCACTGGATGTAGTAAAAAAGTGGTTTGAAAAGATGCAAGCTGGACAGATTTCAGTGCAGTCTTCTGAACCATCTTCTCCTGAACCAGGCAAAGTAAATGTCTCTGCAAAGAATAATGACCATCTTCAGTCTACAAATGCAAATGAATCTAAAGACAGCACAATAAATCTACAAAGTCCTATGAAGATAACTAACTCTCCAGTTTCACCAGTGGGATCAACCATCAATGGTTCCAGAAGTATTACATCTTCCCCGTCACCTCTAAACCTTTCTTCATCTAGAAATACACAGGGTTACTTGTACACAGCAGAAGGTGCACAAGAAGAGCCACAAGTAGAACCTCTTGATCTTTCACTACCAAAGCAACAGGGAGAATTATTGGAAAGGTCAACTATCACCAGTGTTTACCACAACAGTGTTTATTCTGTCCAGGAAGAACCCTTGAATTTATCTTGTGCAAAAAAGGAGCCACAAAAGGACAGTTGTATTACAGACTCATTACCAGTTGTAAATGTAATCCCACCAAGTGCCAACCCCATAAATATTGCTATACCTACAGTTACTGCCCAGTTACCCACAATTGTGGCCATTGCTGACCAGAACAGTGTTCCATGCTTGAGAGCTCTAGCTGCCAATAAGCAGACTATTCTGATTCCCCAGGTGGCTTACACATACTCTACTACAGTCAGCCCTGCAGTCCAGGAACCACCCTTGAAAGTGATCCAGCCAAATGGAAATCAGGTAAAAAAAAAAAAAAAGGCTCCCATCCCAAACCTGTTTAGTAAAATTCTAGTTTGACTTACTTCTTTTTAAAATTTATTTATCAATATTACAAATTTATTTTAACAAGCAGCAGTCAGAATTTTGGAAAATGTGATATTTTCTAACATTTAAGTGGAAAATTTTATGCTTAGAAATATTGTACATTTTGGAAATGAACAAAAAGAAATTGGAAAATGAATTATTTTAAAGCCATGAGGTTGCTACAAACTGTCACTTTTAAAAGTAAATAGATAAGTTTTTGCTTTAACTTCAGTAGCATCATGTCATTAGTTGTTTCCTAATCCAAGGTATAGTTATCAACTAAAGTTTCAAGTGTTAATCTACTCTGAAAAATGGTTGGTAAGTCCCAACTAAAGTCTTGACTGTTTGAAGCTAGAGGCAGAGAAGAAAAATTGGAATACTCACTAATTGGATTTCTCTTTTTATAATAATTTCTGCCTTGATTATGATCATTATTAAATTGAAATATGTTCCCATTCACAGACATTCCACAACAATAAAACCTAGCTGTCACTTTTTATGTGTTAAGAACTCTGTTTTAAAAGGCTTTAATTAAAAACCAAATTCAGTATATTAATAACTCAGCTAGTAAATTTACTGATCATTTTATAAACTATAATTAAGCAATGTTCAGTTACATAATAATATATAGGAGGAAATAAGATTGTGAATCACTATATGCATTTTTCTTTTTAACTTTCTCCCAAAATTCATGATAGTTCTGGATAGAAACATTATGTGTGATTGTGGTATATTTCATTGTGCAGACTTTTGTTTTCACTAACATGTTTCTCCATTTTTTCCCATCACTTTTTTATTGAATAAAATGATTTCATCCTTTATCCAAACATGTTCAAATGTGTTTAATATCCCCCCCCTTAAATATTGCTACCAGTTGGGTTTTCTGTAATTTGTGATGACTCAAAAAACTTTTCATATGATCAGTAAATTCTTCCAAATTTTTAGTGTATAGAACAGTATTACACCTTTTAATAATAGATGGGGAACCACTAACATTTCACTTAGTTATGACTAGATCAAGTAGCAATGAAAGTGAAGCCAACTTACTTAGCACTCACTGGCAGCTCAGAAATGACCCAGACAGATGACCACTCCTCTCCTACCTTACAAAGCTATAAGAAATGTTGTGGAAAACATTTAAACTTTTAGAAAATTTGGGATTTAGAGGTAACAGAATGGAAGACATTAGAAAAGACACAAAAGAATCTTAGGAAACCAATTCTACTACAAGCTCCCTGTAGGATTATCCTACTTAACTTGAGGACCTCCTACACAAAATTATCTCCCTGAGACTGCCTGAAATGTTTCTTTTTAAATTTTTTTAAATAAATCTTTATTGTTCAGCTTATTACAGTTGTTTATCTTTTTCCCCCATAGTTCCCCTCCACCTGGTTCCCACCTTACCCTCTGCCCTTATCCCCTCCCACTGTCCTCATCCATAGGTGTATGATTTTTGTCCATCTCTTCCCACATCCCCTATACCCCTTCCCTCTGAGAATTGTCAGTCCATTCCCTCCATTTCTATGCCCCTGATTCTATTCTATTCACCAGTTTATTCTGTTCATCAGATTTTTTATTCACTTGATTTTTAAATTCACTTATTGATAGATATGTATTTGTTGTCACTTTGTTGTTCATAATTTTTATCATTACCTTTTTCTTCTTCTTCCTAAAGAGCATTTCAAATAATACTGGTTTGGCGGTGATGAACTACTTTAGTTTTTTCTTATCTGTGAGGCTCTTTATCTGATCTTCAATTCCAAATGATAGCTTTGCTGGGTAGAGTAATCTTGGTTGTAGGTTCTTGCTATTCACCACTTTGAATATTTCTTGCCACTCCCTTCTGGACTGCATAGTTTCTGTTGAGAAATCAGCTGACAGTCATAAGGGTACTCCCTTGTAGGTAACTGTTTTTTCTCTTGCTGCTTTTAACACATTTTTTGTGGGAAACGAGTAAAATCGGATCCGCCACGGAGACTGTCAATGGACATGAGGAAACATACATTGGAACCTCTAGTTGGAACCGGCAAAAATAAAAACGTTTTACGTTGTTGTTGTGTGTGTGCCGCTCATAAACTATGCAGTGAAACACGGTACATGTGCAAGTTTTGTAATGTACCCCTGCACAAAGGAAAGTGTTTCGAACACTACCACACAGTGAAGCACGTGATTTGGTGGGAAAATGCCCAATTACAAAGTGTTAAGATTCTCTCTTGCTTTTGGCATTTTCATTATGATGTGCCTTGGTGTGGTTCTCTTTAGATTCCTCTTGTTTGGGATTCTCTGCACTTCCTAGACTTCTAAGGCTATTTATTTCACCAGGTAGGGGAAGTTTTCTGTCATTATTTCTTCAAATAGGTTTTCAATATCTTGCTCTCTCTCTTCTTCTGGCACCCCAATAATTCAGATGTTGGTACACTTGAAGTTGTCCCAGAGGCTCCTTACACTATCTTCATATTTTTGTTTTGTTTTGTTTTGCCTTTCTGGTTGGATGTTTTTTGCTTCTTTGTATTTCAAATCTTTGACTTGATTCTTGGGATCCTCTAGTCTGCTATTGGATCTCTGTATATTATTCTTTACTTCAGTCGGTGTATTCTTAATTTCTAATTGATCCTTTTTCATATCCTTGAGGGTCTCACTATATTTCTCAGAGATTTCTAGAAGATTCTTGAGTAACCTTATAACTGTGGTTTTGAACTCTATATACAGTAGTTTGTTTCCTCCATTTCTTTCATTTGTGATCTGTTTCTTTGTCTCCACATTTTGGCTGCTTCCCTGTGTTGATAGAGTGGCTTTCTGTGCTAGGTGTCCTATAGGGCCCAGTGGCTCAGCCTTCCTAATTACCTGAGGTGGACACTCCTGGTGCACCCCTTTGTGGGCTATGTGCATAGTCTTGTTGTAATTAAGACTTGATTGCTATTGGTATCACTGGGAGGAATTGACTTCCAGGCCAGTTGGCTATGAGGACCAGTTGTGTCTACAATGGGAGAACTGCTGTGCTGGAGACACCCTTATGGGGCAGGACTTGCTTCGGTGGAGTTTTGGCACTCACTGAGTCTGCCCCCCTTAGTGTGTCTCTTATGGATGTGAAGAGTTGTAATCTGGATGGTCTCACTCTGACCACTGGATACACTGGCTCTTGGATCTCCAAGGAGGTGCAAAGTCAGCCACTGCCTGAAACCACCCAGCAGGAGCTACAGAGAGATCTGCAGATTCCTCCTCTTTGTAGTTTGGAGGTGCTCAGATGAGGCACAGCTGTGAAGCAATGTAGGCTACTGGCAAGCCTTAGGCTCTTTTGTAAGCTCTGGGGTTCTCTGATCCAGCTGCAGTTTGACAGGTTTTTAAGTGGAGAAAGGTCAGGCCATTCCTATGCAATTCCTCTGCACACAGCTTGGGTGGGATTATAAATTGGGTGGGGCGGGGTCTTAGGGAATCACCAGGGAAGAGCAAATAGCAATGGTTGCTTATCAGCCCTCCCCCAGATAGGTCCCTGGGTGTCTGTGTCCCACGGCCCTGTGCAGGAACAATGACTGCTGCAAGCACCTCTGTGAGAAAGCCACCCTCACGTTCCAGCCTGATGCTAGATAGTCCAGTTTCTTTCCGTATGAGTCTGGGTCCCCAGATTCTCTTCCAGAACTGGAGTTCAGAGCATTCAGGAGCTTGTATCTCCCTCCTGATTGAAAAACAACAACAACAACAACAACACAAAACAGCAACATACCCAGCTGCCAGCCCCTTTCGCATGTACCTTCGTACCTCCACACTTCCACACCTCTGTACCTCCTACCAGACTCAGTGCACTTTTATCTTTCCTTTTAGTTGTAGAATTTCCACTCAGCCAGTCTTCCCTAGGTTCTGGATGATATTCGTTTTGTCTTTTAGTTGTAGTTTTAATGTGGTTGTGCACGGGAGCAAGTTCAGGTGTTTACCTATGCCGCCATCTTGGTTTCTCCTTTAGACCTCCCTGAAATGTTTTTATTACACTGAAATTCTAAAGATTCATTTTGACTAATATGTATTCTTGTTTAAAAATATCCCTGCATTGTTTTTCCTCTTGGTCCTTAGAAAATGATAGAGTAAAACTCTTTTTTCAAGGAGACCATAGAGGTTAGGTCACAGGACTCTGAAGCTCTAAAAGATAGTTTGAAGACCACCTTTAAAAATATAATCCTAATTTTTGCTTAATGAAACCCAGGATGAAAAGATGAAAGTGAAAAATGCAGTTAGATATTAGTGATTATTTAACAAACTTAAAGTTAAATTTATTTGCAAATTTCTCATGAGGTAATGATTCACAGGAAACTAAGTAAATTTTGTTACCACACATTTTACATTTTTTATTTTTGGTGACCTTTCCTTTCAGTGCCAGTTGACCCAACCATATGTGGGTTTTTTTTACAGTTGTGACTATATTGCCCCCAACTTCACTTTCATCTATATCAGCCCCCACCTCTCATGTAGCCCCATTTGCATTAATAAGCAGAGTGCTTGCTTTGATCAAGTTGTTGAAAGTATAAATCAAAGTACTTCTTTAACCTATACTTTTATTTATGTCTCTTGTATCTTTTAAATTTAAATTAAATTTTTCTTATTCCTTTTTTTTTCTTTAGGATGAAAGGCAAGACACTAGCTCAGAAGGAGTATCAAATGTAGAGGATCAGAATGACTCTGATTCTACACCACCCAAAAAGAAAATGCGGAAGACAGAAAATGGAATGTATGCTTGTGATTTGTGTGATAAGATATTCCAGAAGAGTAGCTCATTATTGAGACATAAATATGAACACACAGGTATGTTGATGAACCTAATTTTTAAAATGACCTTTAACCCTTTTCACAATCTGAAGTGCCTTGAAATACTTTGTAAGGATTTTATTTGCTTAAAACCACCATTCTATTTCATAGCTGTCATATTTTTTACAGGTAAAAGACCCCATGAGTGTGGAATCTGTAAAAAGGCATTTAAACACAAACATCATTTGATTGAACACATGCGATTACATTCTGGAGAAAAGCCCTATCAATGTGACAAATGTGGAAAGCGTTTCTCACACTCGGGGTCTTATTCTCAACACATGAATCATCGCTACTCCTATTGCAAGAGAGAAGCAGAGGAACGTGATAGCACTGAGCAGGAAGAAGCAGGACCTGAGGTCCTAACGAGTGAGCATGTTGGTGCAAGGGCATCTCCCTCACAGGTCGACTCAGATGAGAGAGAGAGTTTGACAAGGGAAGAGGATGAAGACAGTGAAAAAGAGGAAGAGGAGGAAGAGGATAAAGAGATGGAAGAACTGCAGGAAGAAAAAGAATGTGAAAAACCACAAGTGGATGAAGAGGAAGAGGAAGAAGAGGTAGAGGAGGAGGAGGAGGAGGAGGAGGAGGAGGAGGAGGAGGAGGAGGAGGAAGTAGAAATGGAAGAGGAGGAAGAAGAGGCAGAGAATGAGGGAGAAGAAACAAAAACTGAAGGTGCCGTGAAGGATGACGGAGCTGTAAATCAAGTGTGCAGCTTAGAACAAAAAGTAAGTGAGGATAGTGAGCAAGTGTCTGAAGAAAAAACAAATGAAGCCTAATAGTTTTTCTAGAAGGAAAATAAATTCTAATTGGTAATGAAGTTTGTTCTATATTATACATGCTTTTCATGGAAACACAGTAACCTGAATACTGTGATTTCTGTTCACTACTGTGTAAAGTAAAAATTTTAAAAAATACAAAAAAAAGAAAGAAAAAAAATACAAAAAAAATCCAGGTGTGCCTGAACCTCAGACCTAGTAATTTTTCGTGCATTTTTCAAAGTTAGGGACAAGTTTGAAACGTGAAGCAGATTAGAAAACTTGAATGACTCAGAAAGCAAAGATGTAACAGGTTAAAGAAAACTGATTAAATATCTAGCACTGTTTCATTTTATCAGTATTAATTATCACTCTTATGTTGGTTTATTCTTAAGCTGTACAATTGGGAGAAATTTTATAATTTTTTATTGGTAAACATGCTGAATCCACTTCAGTATTTTATTATGTGTTTTTTTTAATGTAAGAACTTCTGCACTACAAAATCCCCTTCATAGAGAAGTATAATGCAGTTCCAAATTGTGCTAACTACCTTTTATAAATTAAATCTCAAAGGTAGTAATTTCTAATATTTAGATGTCAGAGTAGAGTGTATTCTCATTTAAAGTGTATTGTTAGCCTTAAGAAAGCAGCCAGTAGAACGACGGAAGTTTCTTACTCATGTGGTTTAAAATAGAATTCAAAAGATTGTCATTGGGTTCTGATTGCAGGGACTAACAGTGTTAATACTGGTAAGGACAGCAGAGTCTTCACAATCAGTGTTTGTAATTGTGTTTGAGTATGTGATAATAAATATGAAGGATATGATATGAAGCTTTGTATCTCCTTTGGCCTTAAGCAAGACCTGTGTGCTGTAAGTGCCATTTATCAGTATTTTTAAGGCTCTAACCCGCCTTCATTCAATGTGTGGCCTACAATAACTAGCATTTGTTGATTTGTTTGTTTTATCAAAATTCCAAAATAAAACTTAACCACTGACTGTCAGAGAAACTGAAACACTGGGACATTTCATCTTTTAATTCCTCAGTATCATTTTGCGTTATTTGACTTTCAGAATTTCTCTACAGAAATGAAAGGGAAATTTTCTAATCTGCTTAACCCATGTACTTGCATTTCTGACATGGACATGCCATTGTTATTTGTCTCATAACTATTTCCAAATGTTAGTTATTATGGACCCAGTTTATTAACAACATTAGCTGATTTTTACCTATCAGTATTATTTTATTTCTTTTAGTTTATAGATCTGTGCAACATTTTTGTACTGTATGTCTTCAAATTTGGCAGTATTAATACCCTTCTTACTGACATATGTACTTTTAGTTTTAGAAAACTTTTATATTTATGTGTCTTATTTTTATATTTCTTTATTTATTACACAGTGTAGTGTATAATACTGTAGTTTGTATTAATACAATAATATATTTTAGTATGAAAATTTGGAAAGTTGATAAGATTTAAAGTAGAGATGCAATTGGTTCTCTTGCATTGAGATTTGATTTAACAGTGTTATGTTAACATTTATACTTGCCTTGGGACTGTAGAAAAGAATTTAAATGAGAATGTATTAGTTTTACAACTACAATCAAGTCATTTTACCTTTACCCAGTTTTTAATATAAAACTCTTAAATTTTGAAATTCACTGTGTGACTAATAGCATGATGCTCTGCAGTTTTATTAAGAGATAGCCTAACCATAAAACTCTCATTTCCTTAGTAAGCCAAATTAGGATAATCTTATATAAACAGTGTTGGGAACAATGTTTAACATTTTGTGCCAATTTGTTCCTGTATTCATGTATGTAAGTTACAAAATCTGACTCTTCATTTTTAAGTTCCTTGTTACACCATGATCATTTTCTAGTTTTTTACCAGACTACCCCATCTCACAATAAAATGCATCAACAAGCCTGACCTGCTGTCATCTTTTAATCCTTATCAAGATTTTCTTTGGAAAACTCTGTGAAATGTGTTATTACACTATCATTCTGCACTTGATTTATGTTGGGCTGAGTGTGGGTATCAAACTAAATGTTTTAGACACTCATTACTAAATTATGGATGTTCTTGGGGCTCTTTCTGGGAAGGTCAGAGATGACAACTAAAGGCCTCCTCGGAGATTACTCCCTCTTCCTAAAATCCTGAATTCTTTATCCCATGACTTCTCATCCTTCAGGTCACTCCAGGGAAGCCTGAGTTTATGGATGTTCTTATAAAATGTGTGAACACTTCCTCTGTACTACCACACCTCCTTGTACCTTTTTTATAATAGCTCTTAGGCGGTTACTCGTATTCCTTCCCCATTAAGAATAGATGCCATGTCTGCCATAGTTACTCTCACATCTTCAGTGCCTTGCAGAGGGTTTAGCAACAGTAAGTACAACATTGAATGAAAATATAATTTGCATGTTAACATAGCTTAGCTATGTTTACACTACTATTCTGCTTCTAATGGAGAATATATATGTTAAATGATTCCAACAATTTAATAATTTTCTTACTCAGGTCCTATTACACTAGACAAAAGAGACAAAAACTAAATTACTCTTTTTTATTGTCAGACTGTTGTGATTTGAGAGTTTATTTCTAGGTGTATTTCTGGTGTTTTACTTTATGTTACATGATACAGGCATTCAGAGCCTGTGGATATATGATATGACTCCCTCCCTCAGAAGTTATAGACCAGTCCTAGTAGACTTTATTTTAGGACCCAGTTCCCTTTTTATAGCCTCACACTACTAGGTGCCCCTTAAAGTCAGGTTGCTTCATTTCTTCTGTCTCTGAGAACAGCTACCTAATAAATACATTGTATAGGGCTAGGAACTAAAAATAAATAATTCTTCTTGGGAGGCATTCATACTGTAATCACTGTACTAAGAAGCTCAGAGAAGGCAGTGCTTAGTACATGTGGATAAATGGCTAATATAGGAATCTAGGCATTATCAGAAAAGTTTTTTTTAATTTTGTTTTATTTCTTAAAGTATTACAAAGAGTGTTAGATAAGTCTCTATTTTTTTCCCTTGTACAAACGGCAAGTGCTGGAGAGGATGTGGAAAAAAGGAACCCTTCTGCACTGCTGGTGGGAATGCAGACTGGTGCAGACACTGTGGAAGACAGTATGGAATTTCCTCAAAAAGTTAAAAATGGAACTCCCATTTGACCCTGTGATCCCACTTCTAGGAATATATCCCAAGAAACCAGAAACACCAATCAGAAAGGATATATGCACCCCTATGTTCATAGCAGCACAATTTACCATAGCTAAGATTTGGAAACAACCTAAGTGCCCTTCAGCAGAAAAGTTTTTGAAAAGTAAAATGTATGAACACTTCCCAGTAGTCCCTCAAAATTCATAACAACAATGTCATATGTTATTTACTTGTGCCATGCAGAGGTGCTTCGCTGCTATTACCAAAATTAATTTTCACAAAAGCCTTACAGAATTTGAAGACCATGTGCCTGTGAACACATACAATTTAAGTATCAGAATAAGGATTTGAACACAGGCCTATCTGACTCTAAGATTCATGCTCTTAACTAGCATATATCACACCTCATGTAAGAATACCTTATGCTGTCTACATATAAACTCTAATATGGCCTTAAAGAATATGAGTAGAAAATGTCAGCAAGACCAATGTACATTTCATAACGTGGTGAAAAATAAGAGAAGGCATGAGATTTTTTTAAACCTATGTGCAAACTTAAGATTTGCCTTGAAAACATGAAAATGTAAACTTGGAACATATTTATTTTAAGATCAATGGGAGTGTATATCAGGATAACCACAATATGGACTTTGTCTCTGAAACTAAAAAAAGAAAAAAAAAGTGGCAGTTCCTTTGCTCTATGCATTCCATTCAAAAACATTTTTTCCCCAACAACACATGTTGTCCATAAAGAGAAACCATATTGTGGGCCATTAACCAAGTCTCAAATTCAAACAACTGGAAACAAAGTGTCTCTAAATGAAAAGAATTATACTAGCAGAAATATATCTGGAACCGTCCCCCAAATTACTGGATATTAGCAGCATATTTCTAGTGAACCATGGGTAAAAATTAAGATAACAATTATATGAACTAAATGAAAATGAAACATATCAGAATTTGTATACAGCAAAAGCAGTGCATATAATAAAATTTATAACAAATGTTTATATTAGAAACAAATATAGAGGACTCAGTCATCTAGCTTCCACCTTAACAAACTAGAAAAATAATAAAATTAAATCCAAACCAAGCAGGAAATAGGCAATAATAAAAGACAAAACGATGGCATAGAAAACAGAAAAACGGTGGAGTAAGACAATGAAATCAGAACCTGATTCTTTGAAAAGATTAATAAAATTTATACCTCTACCCAAATAGATAAAAGAAAAGAGAACACAAATTACCAACTTCAAGAATGAAAGCAGAGACATTCTTACAGATCCCAGAGAGTAAAAGAATAAAAAGAAAACACTATGAGTTGTATGTCAATGAATCTGACAATTTTGATGAAAACAACACATTTCTTGAAAGACACAAAATTCCAAAGCTCACTAAAGAAATGGGTAACCGGAATAGTTAAATATAAAAGAAATTAAATTTCTAGGTGAAAATCCTTCCTCAAAGAAAACCAGGCTCAAATGGCTTCCCTGGCTGATTCTACCAGACACTTAAGGAAGACATACCAATTCGACACAAAGTCATCCAGAACACAGAAGAGGAGAACAGACTTCCCATCTTAGCCTGCAAAGCCAGCATTACCCTACACAGAATCAGTTAATGACATCACCAGAAACAAAACTACACACCAGTATTTCTCATGAAGATAAATGCAAATTCCTTAACAAAATAGAAAATCAATTTGAGCAATTTTATTAAAAGGAAAATACATCATGACTGAGTGGGATTTATCCCAGAATTTCAAAGTTGGTTTAGCTTTTAGAAATCAATTAATGTAGCTCATCATATTTACAGAGCCAAAAGATAAACCATATGATTGTCTCAATGGGTGTTGAAGAAGTATCTAATGAACTTCAACACCAAATCATAAAAATTTCAGCAATCCATGAATAGAAGGGCATTTCCTCAACCTGATAAAGGGCATCCACAGAAAACGGATAGTTAAGGTGTAATTGTGAAAAATTAGATGCTTTTCTCCTAAAGTTATGAAAAGAGCAAAAATGTCTGCCATCACATTTTTATTAAACATTGTGCTAGAGGCCCTACCAGATGCAGCATGACAAGAAGAAGAAATGAAAGGCATATAGATTGGGGAGAATAAGAATTAAAACTGCATTTGCAGACAGTGTGGTAATATATGTAGAAAACAAGAAATTTACAAAAATAAAGCAACTAGGAAAGTGAGAAAGAATTACAGAATACAAGGTCATTATATAAAAATCAATATTTTATATAGTGATAAAAAATAAAAATTTAAGTATAAAAATAGTACCATTAAAAATACAAAATAAGAAAATATGGGCAAAACTCATACACTGAAAACTACAAAACATTGCTGAAAAAAATTAAACATGCAAAAAATATGAAGAGATAGTCTATGTTTATGGATCTGAAAATGTAAAATTACTTTGTCAATCTATTTCAAATTTATTTAATGATTCAATAAAATGTCAATGAAAAGGCCAGCCATATAATTGTAGAACTCAAAAGGCTTATTCTACATTTATATGGAAATGCAAAATACTTCAAGTAGGAAAAGGAATTTTGAAAAAGAAGAATAAAGTTGGAGGAGTTGCACTGATTTGTAAAACTAAGTAGACAATACAAAATTGTTGGCATGAGAATAGACATATAGAGCAGGAAAACTATTAGGGCTGAGTAAAGATGCACACTTTCATAGTCAAATGATTTTTGCCAAAGGTGCCAAGTTAATCCAATAGTGAAATGATCATCTTTTCAATATATATTGCTAATATCCATGTCTAGGGAAATGAACTTTATCCTTATCTCACACAGAAATTGTCTCAAAATGGATTATAGACCTAAATATAAACTAAAATTATAAATCATCTACAAGATTCTTTGTAATCTTGAGTTAGGCAAAGATTTCCCAGGTAAGACACACAAAAATGATAAATGCATGATAAAAAGAAGAATTTATGAATTTAACTTCATAAAAATTTAAATTTTGCTCTCCAAAAGATACTAAGTACCATATGATTTCAGTCTTGTATGGAATTTAATGAACAAACTGAACTATCAAGCAAAATAGAGACAGACTCATAGATAAAGAGCAGGCAGAAAGCTCGGGGGAACAGGGCACAGAGGGGTATTGTTGGGTGAGTGGGGTGGAGGGATTGAATAAAAAAGAAAGAAAACTCATTGGCATGGACAACAGTGTGTGGGGATGGTGGAGGTGAAGGATTAGATAGAGGTAGAAGAGGATATAGAGGGGATAAATGGTGATGGCAAAAAAATAAAGTAAATTATAACGGAAGACACAGACTGAGGGAAAATATTTTCAAACATATACCTATATGCCCAAGATAAATGAAAACATGTCGACACAAAACCTGTACACACTGTTTATAGCAGTATTACTTATTATAGCTAAATAGTGGAAACAACCCCAATGTCAATCAATTGATGAATAGATAAATGTGGTATAGCATACAATGAAATAGTATCTAAACTAATAAAAGCATAATATTGAAATTGACCATTTCTTTGGGACTGAGATGCCTAAGCCACGCCCACCAGCCAATCAGAGTGGCTGTATGCAAATTAGTTCAGCCAACATGGAGACCGCCACTCACGGACCTGAGTAAATGGCAGCTTCCATTGCAGCAGGACTGAAACTGAAACTGTTTGCAGCCCACTCGGCTTATCCTGGCTCCAGGCAAAACATATTTGCAACAAAGTATCATTCATAGAAGTGTACGCAGCTGAAGGAAACAGCAGGCCTGGCCTGACTACTAAGGGTAACAATGTCTCATTATAGAAGCCACAAGGTGAAGCAGAAATGAGGCTTCATTACTAGGCCTCAGCTTAAAGGAACAGTGCATCAATTATAGAAGATAAACAAACCCAAGAAACCTGCTTCCAGCCAGCCTTGCTGGGACATTGGGTCAATGGGAGCTGTGGGCAGCCTGAAAGCCTGAAAGTGCCAATCAGCCCATCACCCATGCTGGCCACATCCCAATGGATTGAGGGACGCCACTGGGGGGCTTGGCCAGCCTGAAAACAGCCATCAGCCCCTCACCCAGGCTGGCCAGTTACCCCAGTAGAGACCCAAAACCTGAAGGGACTGTGGGCAGCCTGAAAATGCCCCTCAGCTACTCAACCAGGCTGGCCACACCCCAAAGGGGTGAGGGACCCCACTGGGGGGCTTGGCCAGTCTACAAACAGCCATAAACCCCTCACCCAGGCTGGCCAGGTATCCCAGTAGGAACCCAAAACCTGAAGGGGCTGTGGGTAGCCTGCAAACAGCCATCAGCCCCTCACCCAGGCTGGCCAGTCACACCAGCAGGTGGACAACCCCAGAGGGGTCCCAGACTATGAGAGGGCACAAGCCGGGCTGAGGGACCTCCCGAGTGCACAAATTTTTGTGCACCGGGCCCCTAGTTTGACAATAAAAAAGGATGAAGTATTATATGCTACAACATGGATGAATGTTGGAAACTTTACACCAACTAAAAGAAGCTAGTCATAAAAGACAACATATTATACCATTATATGAAACTAGAGGCCTGATGCATGAAAATTTGTGCAAGAATAGGCCTTCCTTCTCCTTGCTGCTGGCATTGGCTTCCCTCTGGGACCCAGGTTTCCATCCTCCAGCTGGCTGCAGGCACCCAGGACCCAGGATGGAGGATTGCTTCCCTTGGGCCACCCACAGGTACCTAAGACCCAGGCTGGCTTCCCTCTGACCCAAGCTTCGTTAGGAAGGACATCTGGAATGACATCGAAAAGGTGTCCAGTCTAATTAGCATATTTCCCTTTTTATTATAGACTAGAGGCCTGATGCACAAAATTCGTGCAAGGCCTTCCCTCCCCTGGCTGCCAGCAGTGGCTTCCCTTTAGCACCCAGGACCTGGGCCTCCCTTGCAGCCCTGACTTCATCCAGAAGGTTGTCTGGAAGGATGTCCAGCTAATTAGCATATTATGATTTTATTATTATGGAAGATTATCAAAATAGAAAAATCTGAAGAGTCAGGAAGTAGATTAGTGGTTATCTAGGGGCAGGAAAAGACTAGTTAGTGACTGCAGACGGATATGTGTGCTTTTGGGGATAATTAAAGCATTCCAGATTAGGTTGTGGTGATATTTGTACAATTCTGTTAATATACTAAAAACCATGGAATTTTACACTTGAAATGGGTGTAACTAACTTCAAGGTATAGAAATTATACCTCAACAAATTCTTTAAAATGTATGTATGTACATTTTGAATTATAAATAATTCATATAACTCAATAATGAAAAGATAATACAATTTTTTTAATTGGGCAAAATATTTAAACAGATACTTTATCAAAGAAGGAATACAGATGGGAAATAACCATATGAAAATATCATCATTAGTCATTAGGGAAAGGCAAATTAAAACTGCAGTGTGCTATCATTGAACACCCAATTGAATGGCCAAAATTTCAGATTGTCAATAATCCCAAATGTTGACCAGGATATAGATCAACTGAAACTTTCAGACATTACTGGTAGGAATTTAAAATAGTATACACTTTAGAAAATAGTTTGTCAGTGTTTTATAAACACAGACTTAACATATATCCCAGAAATCCCATTCTTGGTATTTTTCCAAAGTAAATAAAAACATATGTCCATTCAAAGACTTGTATTAAGATGTTCATAGTGCTTTTAGTAAATAATCCAAATATTTATCAACAAGTAAATGAATAAATTGCAATGCTTTCATACAATGAATTATCATGTAGCAATAAATAGCAACAAATACATAACAACGTGGATAACCTCATAAGCAGATATGCCAAATATAATATGATTGTGTGATGGCTCCACCGGTATAAACATTTGTAAAAGTTATTATTTTTATATTAATGTCATATAACCTCCACTTCCTTTATTAATTAAAGGAAAGTCAAAACAATAGGTAACGAGCACTGGCTTTGTGTTCTAAATATATTTGAGTCTGTTGCCATAGTTTTTGTGCAGTGACTCAACACTTCAGCTTTTGGAAGTTGTCTTTCCCTTAGTCTCAGACTATTTGAAGTTGGGAAGGGAAATAACTCTTAGATGAAGATATATTTGAGGCAAATTACATGAGATTTTTCAAAAATCATTTAGATCTCCAGAAAATGCTATATTTTATTATTATTTGTGGGCTTCAATATATGTTCTATTGTGGTAAAAACACTCAATATAAAATTTACCATTTTAACCATTTTTGGGTGTGCATTTCATTGGCATTAAGAACCTTCACAGTGTTGTGCCACTATCACCACTATCCATTTTCATCATCCCAAAATAAATTTTGTACCCATTGTACAATCATTCCCTATAACCCCAGCCCCTGTGAACCTCTATTATGTTTTCTGTCTCTGTGGGATTTGTCTAATCTAGATACCTCATATAAGTGGAATCATGCAGTATTTGTCGTTTTGTGTCTGGCTTTTTTCACTCAGTATAAAGTCCTCTAGGTTTATCCATGTTATAGTTTGTATAAAAATGTCCTTCCTTTTTCAAGCTAAATATTTCATTGTATATATTGCCACATCATGTTTACCCATTCATCTGTTAATGGATATTTGGTTGTTCCCACCCTTTGTCTATTGTGAATAATGCTTCTATTAACATTGATGTAGAAGTATCTGAGTCCTGCTTTCAATTCTTTTGAGTGTATACATAGAAGTGGAGTTGTTGGATCATTCGTTAATTCAATGTTAAAGTTTTTGAGGAGTTGCCAAACTGTCTTCCACAATGGTGCACCATTTTATATTCTAAATCAATGTACAAGTGTTACAATTTCTCCACATACTTGCCAACACATGTTACTTTGTTTTGATTTTTTTTATAATAACCATTCTTATGGGTGTAAGATAGTATCTCATAATGGTTTTGATTTGCATCGACTTTTGATGTCTTGCCCTTATCCCCAACATGCTTCTCCACTCAGCCATCTATCCCCAATCATCTAGCCAATGAAAACTAAAACAGCAGTTTTAATTTTTCTGATTGCTAGAAGCTCCATTGTTTAGTTACAGACACAAATATTTATCAAGGTAAAAGCAAGATAAAAATCATAAGACCTACCAGAAACTAAAGCTGTCATTTAATTCACTCAGTGTTTATTGAAATTGTTAGGTCAGATCAAATCATTGAATTGATACCCTCTCCCCTAGGAACTGACCTTTAGCCACTTCACAAAAGACATTCCACTTGCCAAGACCATTATCTTTCCCCTCTGGACTTTCCCAGAATCCAGACCTGCATAGAGAGTTCTCTGCCCAGAAAACGCCCACCTACAGTTCTTTAAAAACTCTGACTTTCTGTCTTTGGGGGCTGGCGCCATTTTGTGGTTAGCCCATCTGGTATTTAGATGACCTAATAAATTTATAATCTCTTACCGCTTTGGCTTTGTGTGTTCCTCCTTCGGCGACCTTAACATGTGGTGCCAGAAGCTGAGGGGGTTCCACAGGGATAGGGAGCCATCACCTCAATTCAGTCACCCAGAGTTTGTGACTAAGAGAGCAGTAGGCAGAAGCAGCCCATCCTAGGCTTACCTCCAAATCCAACTCAGGTGACTTGATTGCCATCCTTGATTAGGGCTCCCTCCCTTATGGACCCTCTTGAACCAGCAGCAGAGGTTGCTGAATCTCTCCTCCATTGCTGACCCTCTATCCCACACCGGCCAATCTTCTCTAGGTGGGTGATGTTCCACAGATTCCCTCATCTTGAGTCTTTTGCCCACTTTCTCACTGACTTCTCAAAAGTATCTCATCTCAAAAGTCCTAGCACTAGGCCAGAAGACTCTTCAGCCATTCCTCTGGGTCCTTCTGAATTGGGGATGCCCAGTACAGAGGGTCACCCTTTGTTTCTCATGGTGATTTATTTAGCAATGGGGATGCCTGCTTTAACAGTCACCTTTGGGTTTGTAGTCTTTCACCCACCCTTTGTCTCTCATGGTCCATGCTACCTTTCCTCTGCACACTCACAGGGGAGATCACGTCCAAGCACCTCATTTTCTCTAGTAACACTTTTTGGTCACAATATAAACTAGTCTCAATAGCCTAAAAATGGCAGTTTCAATTTTAACACACATTTAAAATAATTCCTGTCATTACAATGGAAAATGGTCAGATTCCCTACATTCAGGCCTTTCTCACCCTCTGGTCCCAACCCTCTCTCTGCCAGTCCTCTACCCATCAGAACCTTCTCCTTCACATAAAACACATCCTACCCCTAACACTTCTGATTGTGATTCTACTTTTGACATAGCCGACCACTGACCTCCATCCTCTTATGTGCCTCATCCCTCACCTGCAGTAGATTCTCAAAATCCAGACCCTCCTAACCAGCAACTACCTTCTCCCCTGGCCCCTGAGAGCCCAAAGCCCAAGAATCCAAATTCTAATACAGTCTTTTTCATCTAACACTCACTCTCTGGCCACCCAAAGACTGCCTTCTTCAACAGCTGCTTCTGTTCTCATGCCTGTTCCACCCCTGAGGGAGGGAGCAGGAACTGAGGATATTGTCTGAGTCCTCATCCCACATTATGTGTTCAACTTCACATAGATTGAGAGCAACCTTCAGTCTTTTTCCACTGACCCCACCACCTTTACTATAAAATTTGAGTACCTGATCCAGTCCTATGACCTGACCTGGCACAACATCCTGATCTCCTCTCTCACCCCAGAGGAGACGGAGCTTTATCTGGCTCAGGACCATGCCGATTCCCTCCACAGGCAGGACACCACAGCCAACCTGGTTGGTACTGACACTGTCCCCCAAACTGACCCAACATTGAATTTTTAGGTCAGTTCTCCAGGGCACTGGCTCTATAGCCATAGGATCACCTACCTCATCGCTCGACTCAAAAAGGCTCCCCATAAGGTGGTGATTATGAGAAACAATGAAATCACTCAGAGCCCTGACAAAAACTCAGCTATCTTCTTCTCTCACCTCACAGAGGCCTTACATAAATTTACCACCTTGGATCCCACCTCCCCAGAGGAAATACTTCCCATTTTATATCCCAATCAGCCCCCAATATACGCCACAAACTTCAAAAAATAGACACAGGCCAACAAACCCCTCGAAAAGACCTTAATAACCTGGCCTCTAAGGTCTTTAATAATACAGATGAGGAGATTCAAATCCAAAAACAAAGGTGAGATCAGGCCAAGGTCGAGGCCCCGAAGGAGGCCTTCCAGCTTTTAGCCACCACTCCCACAAACCTCAAACCAAGTGCCCGTCCTCCAACTAAGGGTAAGTCAGAGGCTAAGCCTCCTCCGGACCCATGCCTCAAATGCAACAGGAAGGACACTGAGCCAAGTCCTGCCCAAACCTGAGACCCGTCCCCTGACTTGGACCCTGCCCAAGGTGTAGAAGAAAAGCCACTGGAAATCAGACTTCAGTCTGGCCCCTCCAGGTCAGACCTCAGCCAGTCTAGGTCCGATTTGAAGCTCCCAGACCTCCTGGGACTGGCCACTGAAGACTGAAGCTGCCCAGGCCCTGACAGGGCCCCAAAGACTTACATCACCAAGGCAGAGCCACAGGGAACAATTGTGGTGGCAGGTAAGCTGGTTTCCCTTTTCATTGACACTGGGGCCATTTATTCTGCCCGTCCTAAATTTGCTGGGACCCTTTCCCCCTCCTCAGTCTCTATTTTGGGGGTTGATGGATTAGTCTCTCAGCCATTAGCCACCTCACCTCTACATTTCTTCTTACTAGATACCCCCTTTATCCACTCTTTTCTCATTCTACTTGATGCCCAACTGGAGTTACTATGCATCCCCTCATAAAGCCCAGTTGTCCTGAACCACAGTCACCTACCTTGGTTTCACTCTAACCCCACAAAGCCAAGCCATTACCTTAGACCATAAATGCATTATCTCTTCCTTGAATGTCCCCTCCTCTAGACAAGAAGTATTCTCCTTTCTCAGGCTCACTGGGTACTCTCGCTTCTGGGTTCACAACTTTAGTCTTCTCACAAAGCCGTTCTATGACACAGTGAAGGGACTCCTCACTGAGCCTTCATATCCTTAGGCCAGCATTCTCACCCCCTTTAATGCTCTGAACACTGCTCTCACCTCAGCACTTTCTCACCACCCCCTTCCCAAAGAACAACTTTCTTTACTGCAAAACTGCAAATGCTAACTTAACAATCTTGCTGTTATCAGAAGCTGGACTCATTCTCATGTTATTTCAAAGGAAACTTTAGCATGTTATCTCTAAGGGAAAATGTGGCAATTTTGAATTCCAGTGGCTTGAGTCCTAGGAACAGGCTGCTAGGCCTGCCCCCTCCTCCCCTCCATCTTTTCTCCAGCCTCATAGGCCTATGCATAATTTTTCAAAGTCTTTGCTGGGTTAAGTGATAAACATATAAATATTGTAAAATAACGTAAAATACTGAAACATTGATGGCTAGACAAGTTTTAAATTCACCTGTTATTAGCTTTTATTACAGAAGGTCTCTTATACTTTGTTAAATGTATATTTTCTTGAAAGTAAGAGTGTGTTTAAAGTGTGTTAATAAATGTCAATCTAAGAAATGCTGACTGTTTACTTTTTAACCAAAGCTGGTTATTTGTGAAAGTTGTAGAAAAGTTTGTCCAGTGAGTCAGGACCTGATCACCTCTGACATCCAAGGGACCCCTTTTCTCCTAGTAAGCTAAAGCAACCCCACCCAGCCTCTCTCCTGTTGCTTAAGTCCTTAATTTGGAGCCCAGACTGTCTTTATTTCCACAGCTCATTCACAGTCCTTGACATTATCATTGAAAGCCTCAACAGGTCTTCCTGCTTGGTATTTAGGCACTTCTCTCTCCTTTTCTAGTCTTCTTAAAGGTCATACACTGCAAAGGACACCAAGTCAGGAATGATCTATAATACAGGGAAATAACAAAGCAGACCAGGAAGCCAAGTAAACAAGCTCAGAGGAAGCCTCCATCTCCCCAACTCTTAGCTCTACCTCATATAACACCCAAATACACTCCAGAGGAACTTCAGTCCCTATTAGCTCTTGGGGCTCCTCAGAAAAATCCATGGTTAAAATTCCAGGGAAAATATATCCTTCTCCGAGGACAGGTCCACGATATCTTACGGGCTATTCCCAATTCCCTACATATAGAATACAGACCACTTTTACAGCTCCTAATCCTCCCCTCCCCACATCACATGGCCTAGCCTAGCCTTCCTACTGCAAGATATCACCAAAACCTGTTCTAATTGTCACCCAAGGACAGATTAGACCTCATTCCCCTACTCATCAGGCTAGGGGCCAAATCCCTGGACAAGACTGGCAAATTGACTTCATTCATATGCCTACTATTAAAAGAATCAAATATTTCTTAATCCTCTTAGATACCTTCTCAGGCTGGGTAGAAACCATTCCCCCACTATGTCTGATCCACCTCATTACAATCAGATAACGGACCTGCTTTCATATCTTAAATGACTCAACAGGCCTCTTCTACTCTGAACATCCAGTGGAACTTACACCCCCTCCTACCAGCCCCAACCTTCAGACAAGGTAGAAAAGACAATTAAGTCTCACCTAACTAAGTTAACTGTCAAAACAAAGAACCTTAAACTACTCTCCTACCTCCAGCCCTTATGGATATTCAGGCAATGTCCCATGCATCCTCCTTTCTTAGTCCTTTTGAACACATGTACGGAAGAATCTTCTTATTATGAAACTTCTCTTCCACAAAAACCCCTCCAGGAGACTATGTCCCTATTGTAAATCTTTTCCAACAGTTACTGAGTGAACATGCTGATCAGATCCTCCCTCCACCTTTTTTTTAATTTTTCTTGTTTAAAGTATTACAAATAGTAGTACATATATCTCCCTTTTTTTTCCCCTCACTGACCTTCCCCCAGATTCCCTTACCACCCAGAACATGCCCCTTCCCCAAGGTGACCAGACATCCCGCTTTCGGTGGGACAGTTCCAATTTTTAACAATTTGTCTCGCGTCCCGTGGGGTTTTTAAAAAGTCCCGATTTTTGGAAAGATACATATGTAATTTGTAATATTTTAAGTAATAATAATAAAAAAAGAACCCCCCAGTCAATGGTGTCCCGTTATACCAATGTTAAAATCTGGTCACCTTACCCTTCCCCCTTCCTCCCAGTGTCTTGTGTGCATTGGTTATACTCATATGCATGCATATAAGGCCTTAGATTGATCTGTTACCCCCCACCCCAACACTCCCCAGCCTTCCCGCTGTAATTTGACAGTCTGTTCAAAGCTTCTCTGCCTCTGTATCTATCTTTTTGTTCATCAGGTTATAATGTTCTTTATTATCCATAAGTGAGTGAGATCATGTGGTATTTTTCTTTCATTGATTGGCTTATTTCACTTAGCATAATGCTCTCCAGTTCCATCCATGCTACTGCAAACGGTAAGAATTTCTCTTTTTTATAGCAGCATAGTATTCCATTGTGTAGATATACCATAGTTTTCTAATCCATTCATCTGCTGATGGGCACTTAGGCTGTTTCCAAATCTTGGGTATTGTAAATTGTGATGCTATGATCATAGGGGTGCACATATCCTTTCTGATTGGTATTTCTGTTTTCATGGGATATATTCCTAGAAGTGGCATTACTGGGTCAAATGGCAGTTTCATTTTTAAATTTTTTGAGGAAACACCATACTGTTTTCCACAATGGCTGCACCAGTGTGCATTCCAACAGCAGTGAAGGAGGACTCCTTTTTCTCCACATCCTTTCCAGCACTTGTCATTTGTTGATTTGTTGATGATAGCCATTCTGACAGGTGTAAGGTGGTACCTCATTGTCATTTTGATTTCCATCTATTGGATGATTAGTGACTTTGAGCATGTTCTCATGTGTCTCTTGGCTTTCTGAGTGTCCTCTTTTGAAAAGATTCTATTTAGGTTCTTTGCCCATTTTTTTATTGCATTGTTTATCTTTCTTTTGTTGAGTTGTATGTTGGAGATTAAACCCTTATCGGCGTTCATGAGTGATATTGGTCTGTAATTCTCTTTAACATTGGCAAATATGTTCTCCCCTGCAGTGGGCTTTCTTGTTGTTTTGTTGATGGTTTCTTTTGCTGTGAAGAAGCTTTTTACTTTGATAAAGTCCCATTTGTTTATCTTCTCTTTAGTTTCCAATGCCCTAGGAGTTAGCTGTATTGGTGAAGAAACCACTTTGGCATATGTCTGAGATTTTATTGCCTTTAAATTCCTCTAGTATTTTTATGGTTTCCCGTCTTACATTTAAGTCCTTTATTCATTTTGAGTTTATTTTTGTGTATGGAGTAAGTTGGTGGTCTAGTTTCATTATTTTGCATATATCTGTCCAATTTTCCCAACACCATTTATTGAAAGGACTGTCTTGACTCCATTGTATGTTCTTGCCTCCTTTGTCAAATATTAATTGAGCATATTGGTTTGGGTCAATTTCTGGGTTCTTTATTCTATTCCATTGATCTATATGTCTGTTCTTATGCCAGTACCAGGCAGTTTTGAGCACTGTGGCTTTGTAATATAGCTTGATATCTGGTATGGAGATCTCACCTACTTTGTTCTTTCTCAGGATCACTGCAGCTATTCATTGTCTTTTTTTATTCCAGATGAATTTTTGGACAGTTCATTCTAGGTCTGTGAAATACACCATTGGTATTTTAATGGGAAGTGCGTTGAATTTATAGATTGCTTTTGGTAGTATGGACATTTTAATGATGTTGATTCTACCAATCCATGAACATGGTATGTTCTTCCATCTGTTTATGTCTTCCTCTATCTCTTTTTTCAACATTCTGTAGTTTTCTGAGTAGAGGTCTTTTATCTCTTTAGTTAAGTTTATTCCTACATATCTTAATTTTTGTGGTGAGATAGTAAATGGGATTGCTTTTTTGGTCTCTCTTTCTAGAAGTTCACTATTGGTGTATAGAAATGACATCAATTTCTTAGCATTAACTTTGTATCCTGCTACATTCCTGAATTAATTTATTAAGTCTAATAGTTCTTTAACGGAGTCTTTAGGGTTTTTTATGTACAATATCATGTCATCTGCAAATAAGGACAGTTTTCCTTCTTCTTTTCCAATTTGGATGCCTTTTATTTCTTCTTCTTGTCTAATTGCAATGGCTAATACTTCCAGTGCTATGTCAAACAGGAGTGGTGAGAGTGGGCATCCCTGTCTTGTTCCTGTTCTAAGGGGAAATGGTTTTAGTTTTTTCCCATTGAGTGTGATGTGGGCTGTGACTTTGTCATATATGACTTTTATTATGTTGAAGTATGATCCTTCTATTCCCACCTTGCTGAGAGTTTTTATCAAAACTAGGTGTTGGATTTTGTCAAATGCTTTTTCTGCATCAATAGATATGACTATGTGGTTTTTATCTCTCAATTAGTTTATGTGATGTAACACTTTTATTGTTTTGTGGATGTTGTACCATCCTTACATCCCTGGGATAAATCCTACTTGGTTATGGTGTATGATCTTTCTGATGTACTGCTGGATCTGATTTGCTATGATTTTGTTGAGGATTTTGGCATCTGTGTTCATGAGGGATATTGGCCTGTAATTCTCTTTCATTGTGTTGTCTCTATCTGGTTTTGGTATTCGGGTAATGCTGGCTTCATACAATGAGCTTAGAACTGTTCTTTCCTCTTGAATTTTTTGGAGTAGTCTCAGGAGGACAGGTTTTAGTTCTTCTAGAATGTTTGGTAAAACTCCCCTGTGAAGCCATCTGGCCCGAGATTTTATTTGCTGGAAGCTTTTTGATTACTCCTTCAATTTCTTCCATAGTTATTGGCCTATTAAGATTTTTAGATTCTCCCTGATTGAGTTTTGGAGTGTTGTATTTTTCTAGGAATATGTCCACTTCCTCGAGGTTGTCTAATTTGTTGGAGTAAAGTTGTTCATAGTAATTTTTAACAATCCTTTGTATTTCTGTGGGGTCTGTAGTTATTTTGCCTCTATCATTTCTGATTTTGTTTATTAGGGTCCTCTCTCTATGCTTCTTGGTGAGCCTGGCTGGAGGTTTATCCATCTTGTTTATCCTTTCAAAGAACCAGCTCTTGGTTTCATTGATCTTTTGTATTGTTTTTTTGGTCTCTATGTCTTTGATTTCTGCTCTAATCTTTATTATCTCCTTCCTTCTGCTCACTCTGGGCTTTTCTTCTTGCTCTCTTTCTAATTCTTTGAGTTGTAAAGTTAGATGATTTACTACCATTTTTTTTTTTATTTTTTGAGGTAGGCCTGCAGAGCTATAAATTTCCCTCTCAGGATTGCTTTCATTGTGTCCCATAGGTTTTGGATTGTTGTGTTTTCATTGTCATTAGTTTTCCGGGTGTTTTTAATTTCTTCTTTGATCTCATTGGTAACCTAATCAATATTCAATAACTTGCTATTCAGCTTCCAAGAGTTTGAATGTTTTGGATTGTTTTTATTGTAGTTTATTTCTAATATTATGCCATTATGATCTGAGAAGATTCTTGATATGATTTCAGTCTTCTTGAATTTGGTGAGACTTTGCTTGTGACCCAATATGTGGTCTATTTTTGAAAATGTCTCATGTGCACTTGAGAAGAACATATATTCCGTGGCTTTGGGGTGAAATGTTCTACACATGTCAATTAAGTCCACCTGATCTAGTGAGTCATTTAGGATTGCCATTTCTTTGCTGATTTTTTGTCTAGAGGTTTTATCCAGTGATGTCAGAGGTGTATTAAAGTTCCCTACTATGACTGTATTGTTGTCTATCTCTCCTGTGTTATCTTCCAGGATTGTTTTTATGTACTTGGGTGCTCCTGCATTCGGTGCATATATGTTTATCAGGGTTATGTCCTCTTGTTGTATTGATCCCTTTAGTATTATGAAGTGGCCTTCCTTATTGCCTGTTATGGCCTTCACTTTGAGGTCTATTTGTCTGATATAAGTATCGCTTCCCCAGTTTTTTTTTTTTTCATTTTCATTTGACTGAAAGATATTTTTCATCCTTTCACTTTTAGTCCGTGTGAGTCCCTTGTGCTGAGGTGGGTCTCTTGTATACAGCAAATTTATGGGTTATGTTTTTTTTATCCATTCAGCCACTTGGTGTCTTTTGATTGGAGCAAGTAGTCCATTTACATTTAAAGTTGTTATTGAAAGGTACTTGTTTGTAGCCATTTTATTTTTTGTGCCTGTGTTCTTTCTTATCTTTTTATTTCATCTTCTTACACCAGTCCCTTTAGCATTTCTTGCATTGCTGGCTTTGTGGTGATAAATTCCCTTAGTCTTTTTTTGTCTGTGAAGCTTATAATTTCCCCTTCAATTTTGAATGTTAGCCTTGCTGGATAGAGTAATCTTGGGTTCAGTCCCTTGCTTTGCATCACTTTGTAAATTTCCATCCATTCTCTTCTGGCCTGATGTGTTTCTGTTGAGAAATCATTTGATAATCTAATGGGAGCTCCATTGTATGTAACTTTCTGTCTCTTGTCTTGGAGCCTTTAAGATTCTCTTTTTGTCCTGAACATTTGCCATGGTAATTATGATGTGTCTTGGTGTGGGTCTTTTTGGATTCACCTTCTTTGGGTCTCACTGTGCTTGTGTGACTTTTTTCTTCCCCACCTCAGGGAAGTTTTCTGAGAGTATTGCTTCAAATACATTTTCTAATCTTTGTTCCTCTTCCTGTTGTTCTGGCACCCTTATTATTTGTATGTTGCTTCATTTCATGTTGTCCCATAGCTCCCTTAGGCTCTCCTCCTGTCTTTTTTTTCTCTAATTGCAGTTCAGTTTGGGTGTATTTTGCTTCCCTGTCTTCTAATTCGCTAATTTGGTCCTCCACTTCTCCTAGTCTACTGTTGAAACTTTCCATAGTGTTCTTTATGGCAGCTATATCACCCTTCATTTCTTCTTGATTCTTACATAAGATATTGATTTTTTTCACCCATTTCTTCTTGATTCTTACAAAAGTTGTTGATTTTTTCCTCCATCCGGTTTGTGCACTCTAGGCCCCTTATTCTGAATTCTTTTTCTGACATATTGCATGCATCTGTTTCACTTAGCTGCTTTTCTGGTGATTCCTCCTTTTCTTTTCTTTGTGGGTTTCTTTGTCTACCCATTTTTGGTCTCACTGACTGATCTAGACGTTGAGTCATACAGGAGTTGCTCCTTGGGTGGTGATGGTTCCTTGGGCTGCAGTTCCTTCTCAAGGTGTCTGCTCCTCAGATGACAGTGGCTCCTCTGGTGGGTGCTGTTAGCAGGAGTGGTGTCTCTGACTGGCAATGGAAGCTGCTCACACTGCTGCTATTCCTTGGACAGAGGTGGGCTGATCACATGACTGCTGCTCCTTGGATCTAGGCTGGCTGCATGCTGCTGCTTTTCTTAGATAGAGTGGGTTGTTCATGAGGCTGTAGCTGTTTGGAAAGGGGCAGGTTGTTTGCAGGGTGACTGCTCCTCATATGGGTGCAGGCTGCTCGCTGCGTTGTTGGTTCTCAAACGGGGGATGGGCTGCTTTCATGGTTGCTGTGCCTTAGGTGGGAGTGAGCTGCAACTGTGACTGTTGCTCTTTGGATAGAGTTGGGATGCTCACCCAGCTTCTGCTTGTTGGACAGGTGGAGACTGCTTTTGGCTGATGCTCCTTGGATTGGTGTGGGCTGCTCCTCAGACAGTGGTGAGGGTGCTCACGTGGATGCTGCTTCTCAGACTGGGGAACGGGCTGCTCACACAGCTGCTGATCCTTGGACAGGGGGCTGCCAAGTGAGGCTTCTTCTCTTAGGCCTGGAGCAGGCTGGTCACGGAGCTGCTGCTCCTTGGACAGGGATGGGCTGCTCATGTGTCTGCTGCTTGTGTGGTTGCAGTGCCTTGGGCCAAGGCATTGGATCAGTCAGAGGAGAGCAGGCTTCAGAACTCAAAGGAGCCTGCACCCAGGGTGGCTGGAGACTAGTTGACTGTGGGACCACAGCTGAAGTAGCAGGTCCCTAGCAGGGGTGAGGTCTGGCTCCCAGTTACAGCAGCTTTCCCCTTAAAAACCCTAGGCCTGTGAGGATGGGCTGGCCTCCTGGAACTATTTACAATGGTAGCAGAGGCTGCCTAGTTAAGGAAGCCAATTTAGCCACACCACTGTGTGATCTATCTGTGCCTCACTCACATACACACACGCACATTCTACATGACCACACACTCCTCTTTTGGTCTCTCACTGACTTACGCTCTCTCCCTCACTGCCACCTTCTTCCTGCCTCTGTAGTTGGGTCTGGGGTATTATTGACCCGTTCATGGATGGAGTTTCCTCTACAGGTGTCTGGTTGTGAGATTCACTCTCTAGCACCTGGCCAGACAGGATAAAATTCACCTCGACAAGACACCACACAAAGGGACCAAAGCATGAATATACTTATGACAATAGTAACCCCACTATAAGTGACCACCCCCAGCAGAGAGGATGGGAGCAGAATCTGTAGATGCTGAGCTTATATATAGAAGATAAGGTTAAGAATTGGAGGAATAAGGGGAGGATCTCAGTTCAGTATAGAGGAAGTAGAAAGGGGATAGGTGGATAAGAGGAAAGAGAATGAAAGAAAAAAAAATTTACAAAAAATTTGATTTCAAAAAATGGTATAAAAATAGCAAAAAAAATAATAAAATAAGATAAAATAAAATAGAGTGATGGAAAAATAAAGTGAAGAGAATTAGAAAATAAAGCAACAAACACAAACAGGAAAACAAAGAAAAAAAAAGGAAAGGTAACAAAGTAATAATAAATAAATAAATAAATAAATAAATAAATAAATAAATAAATAATGAAGAAGTAAAATGTTCCTTTGGCTGGCTTAAGATCCCAGTCTTCTGTACTGTTGTGTTTCTCATGATCCAATTGCTGGGACCAAAAGTCTCTCTTTAAGCCAGTCTCTTTGGAGTCTCAGGGACTGATTAGGTTGGGTTTTTTAAAAATTCTGTTTACAGTTCAGGGTGGAATCTGGGTGTGGCTGTATTAGTTGCCTGGATACTGGAGAGAGGGGTTGTCTCTTTAGGGCACAATGGCTGCTTTCATCCCAGGCTCCAGCATGAGTCAGCACCAAATTTGCTACCACCTCTCCTGGACCCCCCTCTCTCTCCAGATTCCACAACTTGCCACCTTCTCCCACACTCCAGCCATGGGTAATGTCTGTGTCTGAAAGGCCCTATGTGCAAGGCTCAGTGGAGAAATGCATCGGCTACAGAAGTAGGACAGGCTGCACCTCGCGTGCCTCTCCTGCCGGCATACTTCAGTCTTTACTGATTGTGGACCCAGATGTAGAATCCACTTCGAGGGGGGCATACTTCTCTCCTGCCCGCACACCCCAGCCCTTTCCTGATTGTGAAGCCAGATCTAGAAGCCCCTGCTGACCAGCAATTCTGCGGACTCTCTTTCCACTGCGCCCGTCTCAGGAGACACGGCTGGGTGCCTGTGCCAGTGCCAGTGCCGTGTGGATTCTTTCGGATCCTCAAGGCTCAGGTCTGACAGAATATCGTTCCCAAAGCCTTGATTTTACCTCTCTCAGGAGACTTCTGCCTTACCCAGCTGCAGGCTGTCTCCCAGCTTGATCTCCACTGCCAATTCGGGCTGGATGCTACTTGTTCAGCTGTTCACCCTATCTGTTCTCAGACAAGGCACTGGATATGTCTTCCTATACTGCCGCCATTTTTTTTTGGTCCCAATACTCAGAGTTAGGCAATTTATTACCATTGTTTCTTGATTTTTGTGGTAGGCTTGTAGAGCTGTGAACTTCCCTCTCAAGACTGCTTTCACTGTGTATCATAGATTTTGGATTGTTGTATTTTCATTGTCATTTGTTTCCATGATGTTTTTTATTTCTTCTTTGATCTCTCTGGTAACCCAGTCATTGTTTAATAGCATGCTATTTAGCCTCTAGGTATTTGATTTTTTATTGTTTCATTGTAGCTGGTTTCTCGTTTTATGCCATTGTAATCTGAGAAGATACTTGATATGATATCTATCCTCTTGAATTTGAAAAGATTTTGCCTGTGACCCAATATATGGTCTATCTTTGAAAATGTCCCATGTGCACTTGAGAAGAATATATATTCTGTAGCTTTGGGGTGAAATGTTCTAAAGATGTCAATTAACTACATATGATCTAGTGGGTCATTTAGGATTGATCTTTCTTTGCTGAGTTTTTGTTTAGAGGATTTGTCCAGTGGTGATAGTAGGTTATTAATGTCCCCTACTATGACTGTATTACTATCAATCACTCCCTTGATATCCTTCCGAAGTTTTTTTTTATGTGTCTGGGTGCTCCTATATTGGGTGCATATATGTTTACCAGAGTCATTTCTTCTTGTTGGATTGTTCCCTTTAGTATTATGAAGGGGCCTTCCTTATCTCTTGTTATGTTCTTCACTTTTAATTTGTCAGATATAAGTATTGCTATTCCAGCTTTTTTTCTTTTCCATTTGCCTGAAAAATCTTTTTCTATCCCTTTACCATCAGTCTGTGTGAGTCCTTTTTTCTGAGGTGGGTTTTCCTATAGACAGTAGATATGTGGGTCATATTTTCTTGTCCACTCAGCTACCCTGAGTGGATATGTCTTTTGATTGGGGCATTTGATCCATTTACATTTAAAGTTATTATTAATAGGTACTTATTTGTTGCCATTTGTATTCTTTACGCCTGTATTTCTTCGTTTCCTGTTTATTCTTTTCACAGCAGAGCCTTTAACATTTTTTTGTATTGCTGTTTTGGTTGTAATGAACTCCTTTAGTCCTTTTTTGTCTGTTAAGCTCCTGATTTCACACTCAGTTTTGACTGATAGCCTTGCTGGATACAGTATTCTTGGATTCAGACCCTTCCTTTGCATGACTTTGTATATTTCATTTCATTCCCTTATGGCCTGATGTGTTGCTGTTGAGAAATCAGTCACCAGTCTGATGGGGGCTCCTTTGTAGGTAACTTTCTGTCTCTCTCTGGCTGCTTTTAAGATTCTTTGTCGTTTGTGTTTGCCAATTTAATTATAATGTGCCTTGGCATTGGTCTTTTGGGGTTCATTTTGTTTGGGACTCTGTGAGCTTCTTGGATTTGTGTGTGTTTTTTCTTCCCAATATCAAGGAAGTTTTCTGTCATTATTTCTTGAAATAAGTTTTCTAATCCTTGCTCAGTTTCCTCACCTTCTGGCACCCCTATTAATGTGTATGTTGTTTCATTTTGTGTTGCTTCAAAGTTCTCTTATGCTCTCCTCCCATTTTTTTTAAAATATATTTTATTGATTTTTTACAGAGAGGAAGGGAGAGGGATAGAGAGTTAGAAACATCGATGAGAGAGAAACATCGATCAGCTGCCTCCTGCACACCTCCTACTGGGGATGTGCCCGCAACCAAGGTACATGCCCTTGACCGGAATCGAACCTGGGACTTTGCAGTCCGCAGGCCGACGCTCTATCCACTGAGCCAAACCAGGCAGGGCTCTCCTCCCATTTTTAAGGTGCTTTTTTCTGCTCTACTTAGGTATTTTTTCCTACCTTGTCTTCTGGCTCAGTGACACAATCCTCTGCTTCTTCTAGTCTACTGTTGGTGCTTTTTATTGAGGTCTTTATAGCAGCAATGTCAGTTTTCATTTTTTCTTGATTCTTCCTCATTTCCACTTACTTTTTACACATATTGTTGAATTTGTCTTCCATTCTTTTCAGCGACCTTATAACCATTTCTCTGAGTTCTTTCGCTGACATATTGCTTGCATCCATTTTGTTTACTTCCTTTTCTGGTGATTCTCCCTTTTCTTTCATATGCGGGATGTTTCTTTTCTCCCCATGATTTCTCTACTCCGGGTGTCTGGTTTTGTAGCTCTCTTTCTCTCTCCTATGTTGATTTAAAGGCACAAAATACAACACAATAAGGCACAATGCACAAGGCACTGAATACAAATGACTTCAAGATACAAATAAAGGTGACCACCAGAGAAAAGAGAATTAGGGGATATGAAAAAAAGGAGTGTAAAATGATATTGAGAAAAGAACAAAAGTAAGAGAGAAAAGATGAGAGTAAAAAAGAAGGGGAAGAACTATTTATATGGGAAGAATACTCCAATAGAACAACCACTAATCCCAAAAAGTGCAAACAACAAACACCCAGAGATGAATGCAAACTACAAACAACAACTAATAACAAGTGAGGAGAGGAAAAACAGGGGAGGACAGTTGGGAGGGACCCAGGCCTGTAGGGGAGGACTGTTGGCAGGGACCCAGGCCAGCAGGGGAGGGCAGTTGTGGGGGACCCTGGCCTCCATGGGAGGACAGTTGGGAGGGACCCAGGCCTGCAGGGGAGTGCAGTTGGGGGTGACCCAGGCCTGCAGGGGAGGACAGTTGGGTAACCAGGCCTGCAAGGGAGGACAGTTGAGGGGGACCAGGCTGGCAGAGGAGGACATTTGGGGGGACCAAGCTGGCAAAGGAAGGCAGTTGGGGGGTACCCATGCCTGAAGGGGATGACAGTTAGGGGGACCCAGGCCTGCAGGAGAGGACAGTTGGGGGACCAGGCTGACAGAGCAGGGCAGTTGGGGGGACCAGGCTGGCAGAGGAGGACAGTTTGGGGGTACCTAGGCCTCCAGGGGAGGGCAGTTGTGAGGGACCCAGGACTGCAGTGGAGGGCATTTGGGGGGACCCAGGCCTGAAGGGAAGGACAATTGAGGGGACCCAGGCCTGCAGAGCAGAGCAGTTGGGAGGGACCAAGGCCTGCAGAGGAGGACAGTTGGAGGGGACCATCCTGGCTGGGGGAGGGCAGTTAGGGGCAATCAGGCCAGCACAGGAGCAGTTAGGCATTGATCAGGCTGGCAGGGGAGTGGTTAGGGGCAATCAGCAGGCTAGAGGTTGGGAGCCAGCAGTCCTGGATTGTGAAAGGGATATCCAACTGCCCGTTCAGGCCTGATCCCACCGGTGGATCAGGCAAAACGGGCAGTTGGACATCCCTCAAAGGGGTCCCAGATTGGAAAGGGTGCAGGTTGGTCTGAGAGACACCACCACCACCCCCTACTCCCACTCCATACATGAATTTAGTGCACTGGGCCTCTAGATAGATATATAAGTAGGATGATTTTTTTAACAGGGAGTAAAAAGAAGGAATAGGTAAAATCTAAAGCAGGAATAAGCTAAGAGAACAGAACCACAAAATGGGACAAGTGAGGAAGACAGTGTTGGAATAAGGGTAAAGTTGAGATAGAGTAAAATGATGCTAATGGAAAAATGAAAATAGTACAATAATCCCAAAATAAAATAAAGAGAAAATAAAATGATACTTTTAAAAAAGGTAAAATAGTAGTAGTGATAATACTGATTAAAAATAAAAATATAATAGAAAGATAAAATCAAGTGAGGAAAAAAGAAAAAAAGGTAGTTTCTTAAGTAAAAGATGAAAAACTAAAAATGCGCAGTAGTGAAAGTCATTCACTTCCTCTACTGTTCTGTTTGGCACGCTTGTTTCCTGTCAGGTAGTCAGGCAGTATTGATGTTCCCTGCAATCCACTGCTCCTCTGTGTTGTAAGCCACAGTTCTGATTTTCAAGCAGGCAGTATTTCTTGTTTCTTAGACTCCTTTATTTGTGTTTACACAAACGTCAATTTGGGATTCAACCTCTGAGTGGCAGTGTTTCTGGATTGACCTCTGGGACTATAAGTCCTCTCATAGTCAGTATTTAGCTTTTTTTCTCCTTGTCTCATTTAATACTGGTTTGGGAGAATGGACTGCCCCAAAGCTGGTTCTCCAATAGCCACTCCCCGCTCCAATCCCCAGATTCCACAGAAACAACTCTCTCCTTAGTTTCCCAGAGTGTCCCCACTTGGGTGATCCTATGTACTGGACTTAGTCATCAAAAGCAATGATTTAAAGAGAGAAAAAAGAGCCAGAGTAAGTGCATGAACTCGGGACTTTTACTTTCTGAGACTGCGTGTGCACCTTTTTGCCCTGGCACTAAGCAGCTGGTTTAATGGTAAAATGTCATGGTTGATTTTTAGAGTTTCCCTCTGCCAGCAGCCCTGTGGATCCCCTTCCACAATCATGGATCACTCTAGCCCCAGCAGCCACGAGTTTTGTGGGGTGCAGACTTCCCCAAACCTCTAGATCCTGTTCACGCATTTCTCTCTCCTGCCTGGATCACAGACCCCACCTTTTCCCAGGAGAAATCTGACCTTTCCTTGAAAAGGTGCAGAGCTCACCTAAGTTTGCATATGAGTGCTGCTAGAGATCTGGTGTTCTGGGGTTCACAGCTGTCCCCTGGGTGTTGTTGTTGCTGTAGATTTCCAGGATGTATAGGTTTCTGATAAAAGCCACTCTCCCCTTCAAGATGGTGCAGTCTCTGCAGCAGAACTGGTCACTCCAGGAGAGATTTCAGATCAGTGGAGGCTTCCCTGGTCAGGGGAGCCTGGTCAGGCAGTTCCCAACAGACCCTTGGAGTATGTATAGCTGTCCCTCACCCACAAATATACACTCCCCATACGTCCATATGTTCTCCTTTTGTCCTCTCCCTCTCACACTATCTTGCAGTCTGCCTTCCCATCGGCAGCTATCTTCCTTCAGAAGCTCCTCCCTCCACCTTTTATGGGAGACATCACCCTACTCTTCTGCAGCCAGGGGATTAGGTCTTCCTTAAGGAAATCCATCTATCGAATAATATACAGCCCTGATTGCAAGATCCTTATCAGGTACTCTTAACTGCCCTAATTGTAGCTAAAGTATCAGGGCACACCCCATGGTTCCATCTTTCCAGATTAAAACCTGTCCCAGGAACACCTCCATTACATGAGCTGGAGTCCCCTAAGTATTTCAGCCATCAGATCAGTCCACCAGACTCCGCCTTACTCACATCCCAGAAGAGGAGACAAATGAGTGAGCACACCTGCAGGTGCCCCTTATGTATTGACCCTACCAACCCTGACTTCCCTAAAAGCCCATCTCCTCTCCCAATACAAATCCTCCAGGTCCTAGCTACTGCTCCTCTTTCTTTGCATCAGGATTCTTAGCTTCCTATGGGACTTTCTTTTACAAGGGGCTTCAATTACCCATGAGAAAAGATTTCCCTCTTTCGGGGTCCTAAATATACCCTTCCCTTTCTCCCCCAACTTGGGACAATCCCAACTCTGAAAGTTGGAATTAGCTCTCCTTTTCATCCTATTCTAATTCTCCTCCCTTACTCACATAAGGGATTTTCTCACCTCCACTCATTTTAAAAAAAACAACCCACTTAACCTTACCCATTCCCTCCTTAACCAGACCAATCCAACCTTTTCCAGGAGTTTCTGGTTCTGTTTTTCCCTCTCCTTTTTAGCATTTACCACCATCCCAATACAAATCAAGAGATGAAATCAGGCAAAAATCACTCTAACTTATAAAATGAAAAGGGAACTATATTTCTCAAACAGGCAGATACCCTCCAGTTAATTATCCTACAGCCCAGGCAAATCAAGTCTCCTTTCTTTTCTGTACTTATATTCTACTAGGGGCCAGGTACACAAAAATTTGTGCACCCGGCCAGTGCCCTCTCACAGTCTGGGACCCCTCAGGGGATGTCCACCTGCTGGCATGCCTAGCCAGACTGGGTGAGGGGCTGATGGCTGTTTGCAGGCTGGCTAAGCCTCCCAGTGGGAACCCTCACTCCATGGGGGTGTGGCCAGCCTGGGTGAGGGGCTGAGGGCTGTTTTCAGGCTGCCCACAGCTCCTTCAGGGTTTGGGTCCCTACTGGGGTGCCTGGCCAGCCTGGGTGAAGGGCTGAGGGTTGTTTGCAGGCTGGCTACAATTCCCATTGACCCAAGGTCCCAGCAAGGCTGGCTGGAAGAAGGTTTCTGGGATTTATTTATCTTCTATAATTGAAACCTTGTTGCCTTGAGTGGAGGCCACAGCCTGCCTAGGCAGGCAACACAGCCTCCTGTTTGCTTCAGCTCTGTGGCTTCTATAATTGAAACTTTGTTGCCTTGAGTGGAGGTCACAGCCTCCTGTTTGCTTTAGCTCCATGGCTGCTGGCTGCCATCTTGGCTGGGTTAATTTGCATATTGTCACTCTGATTGGCTGGTGGCCATGGCTTGGTTGGTGGGTTAATTACTGTTTTATTAGATTAGATCTTTTACTAATATAGCTCCTTCCTCCCGCCCAGTCACAGGTCCTAGCACTCTATACACTCCACTAATTGTACAAGCCCCTTTATGCTTTACTTTATGAGGTCACAGGGCAATATAACAATAGGCCACCCCCCATCATTAGCTTGCAACACCACAGTTAATAACCTAAAACTACCAAATGGCCATTGGTCCCAACGGGTTGACTACCAGGTCTCCCCAGAAGCCAACGGTTATTTCCTACAGCTGGTCTGTTTTACTTCTTATCCAAACATTCAGACCCCAGGCTTCAACTGCTCCTTTCCTTCCCTTTCTATTTTTTCTTGGAAAACAGCCCATTCTAGTGTTCCCTCCCATTTTACTGCAATAAAAATCTTAACCACTCACATTCATCCATTATTGGTAGCACCATGGTGACTACCCTCTCAGCTTGGAGCACAAAACTGGGAAAAGGAACCTCGTACCCTTTAGTCCATCTCTTCTTCCTATACCTTTCACCTTGTCTCGATGATTAGTGATTGTTCTTCCTCTGTGAGGAAAACATTTATCTACCCCACCAACTGGACAGGAACCTGTACTCTCATTTATCTCTCCCCCAATAATCAGTCTTTATCTGTCCCTGTAACCCATTATATCTGACACAAAAGGGCAGTCCAGATAACCCCTCTCCTCATAACCCTCGGCATCACAGTAGGGTTTGGAACTGGCATAGGGGGCCTAACCACTGCTCCATCATATTTTGAAATCCTGTCTCAGGATGGACAAGAAAGCTCTGAATGCCTAGCAAGTGGCAAAACTGGGAAAATAAGAAGCTTATCCCCAGTGTTACTTATCCTCTCCTTTCATATCAACTTAGATTCTTGATATTTTCCTCCCTAAAAGTAACATCTAGGCCTCAGTTGTATTTCAGCTCCAGGCCAAAAAAAAAACAGTGAAACAAGACAAGTGACACTGTGGCAGCCTCAGGGCCAGCTTTTGCCTTCCAAGTCACTCAATAGGACTTATTTCAAGCCTTCACCAACCAGTCTCTTGGGGAAATCATGCTGCTGCAACACCTTGCTCCAGCCATGAGGAATCTCTAGTGTTCCAGCCGACTAGTATCAAAATCCATCCTCCTATGGTCTCAACATCCCCTCTCAGCAGAAAGTAACTATGGAAGGTATAACCTTCATCCCTATTCCATAAAACAAAAGGCTGGAATGTTAGGTCTGATCAAACAACCCCCTGTCCCCCGGAAACTGACCTTTAGGCCACTTTACAACTGACATTCCACTTGCTTAGACAACATTCCACTTGCTAAGACCATTATCTCTCCCCTCCGGACTTTCCCAGAATCTGGGCCTTCACAGACAATTCTCTGTCCAGAAAAAGCCCGTCTAGAGTCCGTTTCAAACCTGATTCCTCATCTTTAGGGGTTGGCACCATTTTGTGGTTCAGCCCATCTGGTATCCAGATGACCTAATATATATATATATATATTAGAGGCCTAGTGCATGAAAATTCATGCACTGGGGTTGGGGGGGTCCTTCAGCCCAGCCTGGCCCCTCTCACAGTCAGGAGCCCTCACAGGTAGGAGGCAACCCTGCAGAAAAAAAGGAGGCGACACCTATCACAACCAACAGTCAGACATGCCTCTCACAATGTTGCTGCTGCTGTTGCTCCATGGCATCTCTCTGTACTGTGTTTCATACTTGCCATGCTGGGGTTGCACCCCAGGTTCATGATGTTCAAGACCTGGCCCTGGGGGTTCTGGCCTCCCATTGCTTGCTGCTGTGGAGGGACAGCAGGTCATGGCCCGCTGGCTTGCATGGTGTTCAGATTCAGCAGACTGGGCTAGAGCTGAAGGCTGGGCTGGCTGGCCACTTACTTGGCTGTGAGCTATTTGATGAGAGCTTCCATCAGCTGAGGGTTTGACTTGAGGATGTTGAGCATGTGCTGCTGCTGGGGGCCCTGTCTGATGCCTAGCAAGGTGCAATCTACAAGTTTATGCCCCTGTGCGCTTCATTCCTCCCTGAGGAATCTTCCTGAATATGCAGTCTCTGGTCCTCCCAACTCAAAGGAATCTCGGCCATTCCCTCAGTTCTAATCTACTCTCAGGAATTCCCAAATCTATTGCCAGGCACTAGTGCTGGGAATGGCACATACTGCCTGCTTCCTTTGACCCTAGCCTTTATTTCCCTTGAATAGCAGATTTTAACAGACTGCTCTAGGCTTTACCTTGATTAGCACTGGGGTGTGGTTCTTAGCCAGGCCTAGAGGGCAGCGAGAATTCTTTCTTTACAAAAGTGAGTTTTCTAAAATAGGATTAAGCAGCATTTCAAATCACCTACAATCAATTACCATGGGACATTGTTGTATGAAATTTCTGCTCAGTTTCCCTATTCTACTTGTCCTAGCTTACTGACCTATCATTCATTTAACTTTTAACATTTCTCTTTATACACCCAAGCCACACTTTTAACTTTTAGGCTTAATTGTTCCCACAGTTGAGGTTTGTGCCACCCCTGGCACGGGCATGGTCACATGGGCCTGCAAGACAGTATACAACCGTCTCTCAATAGATACAAAAATCTGATGGTATTCTTCTTTGCCCAGTTGGGCACCTGTCCTTTTGACAACTGATTTACACTGTGGCTGCTTCTGACAGCTAAATCTTCTGCTACTACACATGACACATGGTAAAGCTATACAAACATCTTAGGGAGGTGACTAAAGTCTATTCTTGACCTTTCCACACAAGGCAAAATTGCCTTTGTCTCTCTGGGGCCATGTCCAATGAAGACATAGGTATCATTTAAGTTTTTCTGCAAGCCATTGTCAGGGCTGTGCATTGTGGCCAGTTCTTCTTTCCAGCCACAAACACAGTTTGTCCAATTTTCTTAACAAGTATTCTGGCACAGGACTAGATTGGCTGTGATCAATTAGTTGTAAGACACCACTGCACTCAGACCAGCCAAATTTAGTAATTTTCCATTTACTAGCTTAGCTTCTTATTTTTAACCTTAATCCTTACTGTTTTCATTTTTATTCTTTCTGTCATATGTCCAGCAACTTGTATAGAATTCTTCACTCTTAGAAACCTTAAATAGCCAGCATTTCTTAGATTAGCAACACATTCATACCCAAACAGAAATTTACTAGCTAAACAATTTTAAGCAAGCAGCAAAGATGCATATTTAAACAATAAAGCATTAAAACCTTAGTGCATACATTTATCAACACACTTTAAGTACCCTCTTACTTTCAAGAAAATATACATTCAACAAAGTATAATAAACCTTTTGTAATAAAAACTAAGAGCAGGCAAATTAAAAATATCCCATTCTGCTTCAGTAAGCAACATATTCTTTTGTGAGAGGGAGGGAGCTGATCTCATCATTTCAAGATGGCAGCCCCCATGAAAACCACATGCATTGCCTTGGGCCATTCAGCCACCCGAACAAACCCCTTTAACTTGTTTATATTACATGACTTAACGAGACAAAACTTTAGACAATATACATTCAGACAGCACATTTTAAACTTTTATATCATAAATCCAGATCAAGACTTTTATCTTTCGAGAAGCAGTTTTTGCTGGAAGCCTGAGAAATTTAAAATGCAAATTAACCACATTCCTGGCCTGAGCACCCCTCGGGCCATTTTCTGGCAATTAACCAGCCCTTTTGTTGGTAAAGCTCACCAGATTTTACACAGAGAACCTGACCCAAGGCAGTAGGGTTTGAGCAATTCCAAAACTTCTAAGCTTGAGGAGAAACTATTACCACATTGCAGGGAGGTACCAGGTTGAAAAGAACTAATCAAACAAACAGAGAAACACTTTTACACCTGCGAGTACTACATTTACATAAAAACAGCAGAGTTTCAGAGCCATTCAGTAAACCATTCAGTACGCCTCCCTTTTGGAGGTTGTGACCTGTGGGGAGAAAAGCAGCTGCTGGCACCCTGCCACAGCAAACAGACCAGTTAACTCTCTCAGTAGAGCTGAGCAGATAAACGAAACAGTACCCAATTCCCCAGAACAGAATAAAACAAAGAAACACAGAAACAGACAAACAAAGGGCCCATAAGAACAACCTTCCAACTCTGTGGAAGCAAAACCAAAAGCAGGAGCGACCCGTCTTGTTTCAGACCCTGAAGAGGCAAAGTCACTTCTCTCTGGTCTGAAATCCTGGAGGGAAATTTCCCATCCCTCCAATCCCAATTCGAGGAGAGGAACCATCCCATCTCTCCAAATTCATGGAGGGCCACTTCCATTCCCTCCTGGGGGGTGAGATGTCTCCCAACCCCCTCCCCCCGCCTGTAATCTATTCAGCCGGCATGTCTGCCTAGATTCTTTCAGGCATAACCATACCAGAAATAAGCTCACACAGAAAGACAGACGAGACAGACACACGCCTACCTCGGTCAATCAGGCTCTCTGGATTGGGGGTCCCTCGGAGGCCTTGGGGGTCCCAGACAAGGCCCAAAATGTTGAGCCAAAATATCCAATGCAATGCCCAGATATCATACCCACCCAAACCACGAGGGAGCCCAATTCCGATGTAAGAACATGAGGGCATTTATTATTCGAGTTAACTTAGGGCTTCGTCCCACATGCCCTCTCCAATGCAGCAGCAGAGTGGGGGAGAGAGGCCACGAGTTCCAGGAGAACAATGGATTTATAGGACCAGAAGTAGTGGTCCCTGTTGATTGGTAGAGGGAAGGTCCTGGGCATGGCATTTCCTCTGCATCCCTATTGGCAGGTCTGCACTCTTGCACCACCCTTACAGCTCCTGCCTCCTCCACTCCTGCTCCCCTGCCTCCTCCACTCCTGCTCCCCTGCCTCCTCTGCTCCAGCTCCCCTGGCAGCCCGCCTCCTCTGCTCAGGCTCCCTGACCCCTCTGCTCTGGCTTCTCCACCTTCTCCCCTTCGGCTCCCCACCCGGCTCCTCACCTCCTCTGCTCTGGCTCCTTAGCCTCCTCTTCTCCAGGTCCCATGACAGCCTGCCTCCTCTGCTCCAGCTCCCTGCTCCCTCCCTGCTCCCTGACCCCTCCACTCCCGCTCCCCTGTCTCCTCTGCTCTGGCTCCCATGGCTGCCTGCTTTCTGCACTCCTGCTCCCCTGCCTCCTTTGCTCCAGCTCCCGTGGAGGCCCACCTCCTCTGCTCCAGGTCCCCGTCCCCTCAACTCCAGCCCCCCTGCCTTCTCCACTCTGGCTCCGGTGGCAGCCTGATTCCTGCACTCTGTCTCCCCGCCTCCTCTGCTCTGGCTCCAGTGGTGCCCGCTTCCTCCACTCTGGCTCCCACACCTCTACTGTGGCTCCCCCACATCCTCTGTTCTGGCTCCCATGGCTTCCCGCTTCCTACACGCCAGCTCCCTGGCTGCCTTTGCTCTGGCTCCACAGCAGCGGTTATCGCCTCCTCCCCCGTGGCTCCATCAGCATCAGCACTGTTTCTGAGCACCCAGCAGAAGAGCTCTCAGGACTCCCTCCTGCCTGGACTCACCAAGAAAGAGACTGTTTGGGAGCCAACTTTTATTGTACTTGCTGGGGCAACGAAGCAAGTGTTCCACCAGGCTGTTCATGCTGTCCATTCTCAGCAGCTGCCTTCTGGGACTGGAGGACTCTGGCAGGCCCCTAACATAGGGTTGCCCGCAGGCCACTCTCCTGCTCCAGATTGCTGTGGCGGCCAGGAGCAGGCCCCCAAACGCAGGCTGCCCACTGGCCACCAGTGTGTGTTCGCTCTCCTGTTCCCTACTGTTGCGCCACCGGGAGCAGGCCCCACTGTGGGCTGCCTGCTGGCAGAGCTTGCCTGCTCCAGGGCAGTGTGACCTGCTCAGGGTTGCTGAGGTAATGCCTGCTGGGATCACATTGCCAGGGTGACGCAGCCAGTGTCCTGCCCCACTGCTATGGGCACTGCCATCGTTGTCCCGAAGTGACAGTTAATTTGCATATTACTCTTTTATTAGATATATATGGTTAATATGCTAAGTGGCCATCTGACCGGTAGCTATGACATGCACTGACCACTAGGGAAACACGCTCAATGTAGGAGCTGCCGAGCTGTAGTGACAAGGGGTTCTTGGGTGACAAACCCTGAAACCAGCTCCTCACAGGGTCATGTGATTCCATCTTCAGTAGTGGGTTATGTTGTTGCTGGGGCACTGTTGGTCCTGAATCTGGTTTACTGCACACTTGCGTTTGTATTCCACACCCTGTACAACAGCACTTTGCAGAGTGCCCTCTCACACTCCAGGACCTCTTGGGGGATGTCAGAGAGCTGGTTTCAGACTAATTCCCACAGACCAGGCCAAGGGATACCACCTTCCAGAGGGGCCCCACTCACTCTGCAGACACCACCTGTGTTTATGCTAATAAGGTAGGTCCTTAGTTTCAAGGGAGAGGCTGGCCATGTGAGAAAGACTATTCACATGAATAAAAAGTTGAAACTTCCAGCTCCACCACGTGAGCTCCAGGAAGAGCAGTGGGTGGGTCTGAAAATTGAGTTGAGTCACCAGTGGCAAGTGATCTGATCAATCACTCCTTTGTAATGAGGCCTTAATGAAAACTCTTGAACATTGAGGCTTGGGAAGCTTCTAGGTTGGTGTGCATATTCATATGTTGGGAGAGTAGCATACCTGGAGAAGGCATGGAACTTTGCACTCAACCCTATAACTTGTTTTATGTATCTCTCCTATTTGCTGTTCCTGAGTTGTATCCATTGTAATAAACTGGCAATTGTAATTAAAGCATTAATCTGAGTTATGTGAGTCATTCTAGTGAATTATTGAACCTGAGAGGAGCAATTGTGGAAAACCCTAAATTTATAGCCAGCTGGGCAGGAGTACAGGTAGCCTGGAGACTTCATTTGCAGCAGATATCTTAAGTAGGGACAGTCACTTAAGTTGAGCTCTCAATTTTGATGTCTGTGATAACTCTGAGTAGTTAGTCTATGAATTGAACTGATTTATAAGACACCTAGCTGGTTTCAAAGAATCAGAATTAGTTGTTGGAATGACACAATAATCCCATTACTAGTCCCACTTTAAAGGTAAGGAAACTAGAAGAATCAGAGAAAATGGCAGCTGAATAGGCAGACCTGTCCTGCACCACATCCCAGGGCCATACTGGAAATACAACTAAGTTGGAGAACATTCACCTGGAATTATCAACTGAGGTGCAGCTGAGGAGGAGACAGATCAAGGAAAGACAGAAAACACCTGGAGACCAACGGGAAAGGTGATGTCACAAGAGCTCCCAGGGCAGCAAACAGAGAGGAGAGAGCACTGGGCTACAGGAGGGTCTGTTCTCTCAGACGATAGAGGCCCAGACCCCATGCAGGCTCCACAGCCCAGAGCACCAGAACCTGTGAAAGGCAGCAGGACTGCTGGCTGCCCCAGAGCCTGGAGCCCTATATTGGAGTTGGTTGGAGAGAAAGCCACAGTTTCCTTTCCTTTTCCTTTTCCCTTTCCTTTCCTTTCCT
>PVJC01002578.1:51303-78166 GCA_004026665.1 Murina feae
TTCCTTTCCTTTCCTTTCCTTTCCTTTCCTTTCCTTTCCTTTCCTTTCCTTTCCTTTCCTTTCCTTTCCTTTCCTTTCCTTTCCTTTCCTTTCCTTTCATTTCCTTCCCTGCCCTTCCCTTCCCTGCCCTTCCCTGCCCTTCCCTGCCCTTCCCTTCCCTTCAATTCTAAAATCAGAGCACAGGAATATTCATTTTCAGCTACTCACCCAAGGTTTTGGGGCAGGGAGGTGCAGACTTGAGATGCCTAAGGAGAGGCTGGGGTGGGAAGCATTGCAGGGAGACATGGGGGGAAAAGTAGCATTTGGTCAATCATACACACCCAAACTGAAAGATAATTTTTCCTGAGAGGAGCTAGCCACTCCCAGTAGCCATAGGGCAGGTAAAAACAAACCAAAACATAACAAAACAAAACAAAAAAAAACCTACCCTAGCCCTAGCTGGTTTGACTCAGTGGATGGAGCATTGGCCTGTGGACTGAAGAGTCCCGGGTTTAATTCCGGTCAAGGGCACATGCCCAGGTTGTGGGCCAGATCCCTAGTTGGGCATATAGGAAGCAGCCAATCAATGATTCTCTCTCATCATTGATGTTTCTATCTCTCTCTCCCCTCTCCCTTCTGCTCTGAAATCAATAAATATATATTTTAAAAAACAAAACAAAACAAAAATACCCTAGGTGATACATCCCACTCCACTCTAAGGAGTTCTGTCTGCCACACATTACATTTTGACTTTTTCAGGGGAAACAAAACCAGAGGCCAGGCCTACAGGTTTGAAAAGTCTTAGGAATATCAATGACGGGATTGATATCCTGGGAACCTGACTAGTACTTTCTTTTCACTGAAGAGCTGATATAAACTCCAAGTTTCTTCTAGCCAACTCCACTGGATTGTATACAATGATCTCTGCCCAGCCAAAAGCAAAATAATATTTTGGGCCACCTGCAGAGGGGTAGCTCTGGGACAGGGAAACTTACCAATCACATTGCCTGAAACCTGAACAGCATGTCCCCTGCCTAAATCCCTTTCAGAAACAGATTTTTGAGTGTTAAAATTGACAGCTGGCTAGCAGGCAAAGGCAACAGAGGCGAAGCCCCGAGAGCAGGGTAAGTTTGCTGACCCAGCCCTGGGCCCCATGCTGCTAACAAACCTGCTTTAGATGACAGATTGGCCCCTCCTGCTTGCAGCCAAGTCCTGTGGACCCCAAATTGTTGTTCACTTGGAAGTTCAAGCATGTTGCTGAAAGCCAAAGGAGGACAGTGTCTGACAGGGATTAGCACCTAAATACTGCATGAGTAACACAGAATCAGTAGACAAAACAGTCAGCCACAGTCATCAGAAGAGTAAGATCCAAAGTGAGCTAAACTTGCTTGAAAGGAACTCCACCTCATGATTTACACCCCCCCTTTTTTTCTTTATTCTTCTCTTTTCTCATTTCCTTTTTAAATATTTTCCTTTCTTTTTTTCTTATCTTCTTTATCTGCTTTATTGTTTTGTTATTATTATAGTCTCTATTGTTTCATTCATATATCTAATTTTCATTTTCCCTTTTCCTACTCAATTCTCTCTCTCTCTTTCTGTCCCCCACCCTCTCTCTCTCACCCTTTTCCACTGGTATTTCATCTTTTTTCCTTTCCTTATATTGGGTCTATCTGCTTTCTCCTCTGTTGTCCTTTTCATTTTTTTTATTTGTTTGCTTTTCTCTTCTTCCTCCTTTATTTTAAACTATTTTTCCTTCCTCTATCCCCCTAATTCTTTATTATTACTTTCTTTATTTCAGATATACACCTACATATTCCATCCCCCTGCCTTTTTTTCTCTTTCTCTCTTTAACTTTTCCCCTGCTATCTCACCTTTTTTCCTCATGTTACTTTCAATTCATCTGCTTTCTCCTCTATTTTCTTTTTCATTTTGTTCTTTATTCCTTCCTTCTTTATTTTAACTGTTTTCCCTTTCCTAATTCCTTAATCTTACTTTCTTTATTTCAGATCTGCACCTACATATTCCTTTTTCTTCCCCCTTCCTTTTTTTGTCTTTTTTGTTTGGATTTTTTTTGTGTGGTTTTTTTGTTTGTTTGTTTGTTTGGTTAGCTGTTTTGTTATTTTTTTCTCATATTTTTTCTTTCTTGTCTTCTATCATTTTTGCTCTCCTTTATCTTTTCTAATTCTCTCTTCTCTGGTAGTTGCTTCAGTTGTTGTTTAAAGGTCATGTGTATGTTTCAGTATTGTTTCTTTTGTTTCACATTTTGTTGTATTGCATTTTGTCCTGTTCTGTCAGCACCTCCAAAACAGCTTGCTTGATGTGGTCTGAGTGAGCCATATAGTCAGACAGCCTGAGAGAGCATTCCATCTATGAAGGAACAATAAAATTTAAGACCAAACTACAACAGGAGAACCCAAATAACTCAAGCAAGAGATCTTACTAGAAAACCCAGCTCAAGAGATCTAAGAGATTGCACCCCTGGGTCCCACAAAACACCTACTACATAAGACCACCCCAAAAAATCTTGGAGACATAGCAGTTTGATTTAATACATAGAAACAATTGCAAAGCGACAGCAAAAATGGTGCAACAACAAAAAAAACAACCCCTTAATGAAAGAATAGAAAGAATATCTAGAAAAGGAACTACATGAAACAGAGGCAAGCAATTTTTCAGATAAAGAATTCAGAGTAATGTAATAAGGGTGCTCAAGCATTCAGTGAGAACTACGAGCAGCTTAATGAGAATTATAAGGAACTTAAAGAAAATTAAAAGGGATTTAATGAAAGCTACCACATGAAAAGAGACATTGAAACAATTACTAAGAATCAACCGGAAATGAGGAATGACATAGCTAAAATAAAGCACCCTAGAACACTTCAACAATAGACTAGAAGAAGTTGAATATTTTAGTGAATTAGAAGATAAGATAGAAAAATAAATTCCACTTAGCAGAAAATGGGGGTGGAAAATTAAAAAGCATGAGGAGAGTTTAAGGGAGCTTTGGGACAACATAAAATGTAACATCCACATTATAGGAGTACTAGAAGGAGAAAAAGACAAACAAGGAATAGAGAACCTTTTTGAAGAAATAATGGCAGAAAAATTCCCTAACCTGATAAAGGAAAAAGTCACCCAACTACAGGAAACACAGAGTCCCAATCAAGATGAACCCTCCAAAACCCATACCTAGGCACATATTAATTAAAATTGAAAACATTAAAGATAAAGAAAGAATTTAAAGGCTGCATAAGAAAGAGAGAAGGTTATCTACTTGGTATCTCCCATTAAACTCTCAGCTGATTTCTCAATAGAAATACTTTAGGCCAGAAGGGAGTGGCATGAAGTATAAAAATAATGAAAACAAAGGGACTGAACCCAAAACTACTCTATCTAGCAAGCTATCATTCAAAAATCAAAGGTGAAATAAAGACCTTTGCAAGAAAAAAAAAGGCTAAAAGAATTTATTACCACCAAAACAGTACTGCAAGAAATGATAAAAGGACTGGGGTAAGAAGAAGAAATATAAAAAAATATATAACACAGGCATAAAGAGTAAGAATGCCAACAAATAAGTACCTGTCAATAATAATGTTAAATGTAATGGATTAAATGTTCTAATCAAAATACATATGTAGCTGAATGGATAATAAAACATGATCCATATATATGTTGTCTACAAGAGACCCACCTTAGAACAAAGGACTCACACAGAATGTAAGTGAAGAGATGGGAAAATTTTTCCCAAAAAATGGAAATGAAAAACAAGCTGGGGTAGCAATACTCATATCTGATAAACAAAGTGAAGGCATAACAAGAGACTGAAGGCTGCTACATAATACTAAAGTAATCAATACAACAAGCGGATATAACTCTAGTTAACATATATGTGCCCACTACCAGAGTAACCAAATATATTTTTAAAACTTCTGGAGGATTTTAAGGCAGAAATGGACAGCAATACAATCACAGTAGGGGACTTTAACACCCCACTAACATCATTGGGTAGATCTTCTAGACAAAAAAATCCATAAGGAAGGAGTGATCTTAAACAACACACCAGATCAGATGGAATTAATTGACATTTACAGAACATTTCACCCAAAGTTACAGATTATACATTCTTCTCAAGTGCACATGGAACATTTTCAAAGATAGGCCACAAGTTAGGATATAAACTAAGTCTCTATAAATTCAAGAAGATTGAAATCATATCAAGGATCTTCTCAACTCACAATGACATGAAATTAGAAATATAGTAAAACTAGGAGCCCAGTGCACTAAATTCGTGCACTTGGAGATGGGGAGTTCTTCAGCCCAGTCTTCCCCCTCTCACATATTGGGAGTCCTCAGGGGGTGTCCTACTGATGGCTTAGGCCTGCTGCCTATTCCCCCTGGGGAGTGGGCCTAAGCCCCATTTTGGCCTCCCTTTGTGGGAGGCAACCAGGCTAGTCAGAGGAAGCCACCAGCCCCATCACTCCGTTGCTGCAGCCACTGCCAGTCACCGCAGCCACCAAGGTGTTTTCATCAACACAGACTCTAGTCCCTTCACCATGAAAATATGAAAACTTTCTTTAGGCATTTGCAACATGTGTCTTTCATAGGCTATTACATTTCTTTATTTCTTTTTTTATTATCCCCACCTGAGGATATGTTTCCATTGATTTTTAGAGAATGTGGAAGAGAAGGGAAAAACAGAGAGAAACATCAAAGTGAGAGGAACACTTTGATTGATTGCCTCCTGCATATGCTTGAAGCAGGGTATTTCCCAGGAGTGAGGACAACAGAGCCCCTAGCGCTAGGACGCTTGCATGCACGACTCTGGAGACCAGGTTCTGTGACGCAGGTCTAATTTTATTGAGGAAATGCAGCAGTATATATTAGCGGAGGTAGCCAATCATGGAATACCAGGTCTTCTTAGGGAGCCAATGAGCATAAAGGTCAGGGTACTGTGTAGGTGGCTCTGGGAGGGGCTCAGGCAGGCGTTACCATCTTCCTGGTTTGCCAGAAAGATTTGAATTGCTGGAGTGCGCTCACAGCATTCATCAGCCACTGCACCGAGACAAACCTCCAGTGCTCTACCTACATATGCCCTGATCTGGGCCCTGGTCAGGGAGGAGCCTGCAACCTGGGTAATGCCCTTGGTCAGAATTGAACCCAGACCCTGCAGTCAGCAAGCTGAGGCATTATGCACTGAGCAAAACTGGCTAGGGCAGGATATGACATTTATTAGCCCTCCAGCAGTGGACCTTCATTTTTTTTCCTCCAGGAGTGTGGCGGAAAAACCCTAGATCGCCTTTTTGGATTCTGATTACCCAAGTTACTAAGAATATTACCAGTGGCATACAGGGAGCTTAGCCAATGAGTGGGAAGAAAAGGTGTTTCCTCTGTAGTTCACTCTGATCACTGGCTCCACCCCTGCCCCTCCAATCCCAGCTCCACCAATGCCCAGGCCTGTAGGCTCCAGCCAAGGCTGCAGGCCTGGGCAAAAGACCCCCAAGCCTCTCTTATTGCCAGCTTCACAAAGCCCAGGCCTCTGCAATCACTGGCTCTGATCACTGGCCTCCTGCCATCGCCAGCTCTGCCCTTGCCCCCTGGCAACTTCTGGCCAAGGCTACAGGCCTGGGCAGGGGACCCCCAGGTCCCTCCAATTGAAGGCTCCACCCTGCCCAACTACAGGCCTGGGCAGAGGACCCCCAGGCCCCTCTGATCACTGGCTCTGCCCCTGCCAGACCCTGAGATTGCTGGCTTCCCCCTTGAGCCTCTGGCCAAGGCTACAGGCCTGGGCAGGGGACCCCCAGGTCCCTCCTATCACTGGCTCCACCCCTGCCCAGGCCCTGAGATCATGGGCTCCACCCCTGACCCACTGCAGCCTCTGGCTAAGGCTGTAGGCCTGGGCAGGGGATCCTGAGACCCATGCTGTGCTGGTTCCACCTGTGCCCAGAACCCTGCGATCGCAGGTTCCGCCCCTGTCCCTCTGATCGCTGGCTCTGGGAAGCCGAGGCCCCTGCGATCTCTGGCCTTGCCCCTGCCCAGGCCTGAGGCCTCTGGCCCAGCCTTATGCCTGGGTAGTACACCCTCATAACCCTCTGATCACCAGCTCTGCCCCTGGCCCCTGCGATCACCAGCTCTGCCCTTGCCATACCTGAGGCCTCTAGTGAAAGCCTCTGGACTGGGCAGGGGAACCCCAGCCCACTCTGATTGCCTGTTCCACTCCTCAGGCCCCCCACCTGGCTAACAGACCTGACCACTTCAATGGTGGTGCTAAGCCGGACTGGGCACTGCCATCTTGTAGCTATAGGTATCACCATCTTGTGGTTATGGGGTCAGCCATCTTTGTGATGGAGTGATGACCAATTTGCATATTACTCTTTCATTAGATAGGATAAGAACTCAGAAACATTCAAACACATGGAGGTTAAAAAAAAAGAAAAGAAAAGAGCAAACACATGGAGGTTAAATAGCATGTTACTAAATAATGAATGGGTTACCAAAAATATCAATCAATCAATCAATACTTCCTAGAAATAAATGAAAAAAATGACCATACAACAATTCCAAATCTATGGGACACAGTGAAAGCACTCCTGAGAGGAAAATTTATAGCACTACAGGCCTGCCTTAAAACACAAGAAAAAGTTTTATAATTTTTTAACTTAAAAACTAAAAGGTAGGAGAAGAAACCAAGATGGCTGCATAGGTAAACACCTGAAATTGCTGCCTCACACAGCCACTTTAAAACAACAACTAAAAGACAAAATTGGGAGGAAGATGCAAGCTCTGGACTGCTCTGAACTCCAGTTCCAGGAGAGTCTCTGGGGACCCAGATTCATACGGAGAGAAACTGGACTGTCTGGCATTGGGAGGAACTCGAGGGTGGCTATCTCTCAGAGGTGCTTTCAGAGATTACCATGGACACTGAGACTCAGGGACTCTTAGGGCTTGGCTGAGGATCAGCCATAGCTGTTTGCTCTGCCTTGTTGATTTCCTGAGACCCTCCCCACCCAAGCTGTGCACAGAGGTTTTTGCATATGAATGGCCTCGTCCTTTGCAATGTAAAATTACCTAACCAACTGTAGCTGGGTCAGAGAGACCCAGAACATCCAAAAGAAGGCCAAAAGCCCCATAGCAGTTTGCATTGCTTCACAACTGGGCCTCATTTGGGTACCTCCAAATCCCAAACAAAGAAGAGGAATCTAGAGGTTTCTCCATAACTCCTGTTGGGTAGCCTCAGGCAGAGGCTAAATTAGCACCTCCTTAGAGAGATCCAAGAACAGTGTACCCAGTGGTCAGAGTGGGACCATCCAGATTCCAACTCCTCAGATACAAAAGGGACACACTCAGAAGGAAGACTCAGTGAGCACCAAAGCCTCACTGAAGCAAGTCTTGCCCCATAAGGGTGTCTCCAGCACAGAAGTTCTCCCACTGTAAACACAGCTGATTCTCACAGCCAAGTGGCCTGGAAGTCAATTCCTTCCAGTGATACTAACAACAATCAAGTCTTAACTACAACAAGACTGTGGACACAGCCAACAGAGGGGTGCACTAAGAGTGTCCCTCAGGTAATTGGGGAAGCTGAGCAATAGGGCCCTATGGGACACCTAGCACAGAAAGTCACTCTATCAACACAAGGAAGCAGCCAAAATGTGGAGACAAAGAAACAGGTCACAAATGACAGAAATGGAATAAAGCAAACTACTGGATATGGAGTGCAAAACCACGATTATAAGGTTTTTCAAGAATTTTCTAGAGACTGTCAATAAATTTAGTGAGACACTCGAGGACATCAAAAAGGACCAATTAGAAATTAAGCATACACTGACTGGAATAAAGAATAATATACAGATATACAAAAGCAGACTAGAGGATCACAAAAATCAAGTCTAAGATTTGAAATATGGAGAAGCATAAAACACCCAACCAGAAAAGCAAAAAACAAAAAGAATCCAAAAAAAATGAAGATGTTGTAAAGAGTCTCTGGGACAACTTCAAGCACACCAACATCCAAATTATAGGGGTGCCAGAAGAAGAGAGAAAGCAAGATATTAAAAACCTATTTGAAGAAATAATGACAGAAAATTTCCCCTACCTGGTGAAAGAAATACAATTACAAGTCCAAGAAGCACAGAGAATCCCAAACAAAAGGAATCCAAAGAGGACCACACCAAGACATATCATAATTTAAAATGCCAAGAGCAAAAGACAAAGAGAGAATCTTAAAAGCAGCAAGAGAAAAACAGTTAGTTACCTACAAGGGAGTACCCATACAATTGTCAGTTGATTTCTCAACAGAAACTTTGTAGGCCAGAAGAGAGTGGCAAGAAATATTCAAAGTGATGAATAGCAAGAACCTACAGCCAAGATTACTTTACCAAGCAAAGCTACCATTCAGAATTGAAAGTCAGATTAAGAGCTTCACAGATAAGAAAAAGCTAAAGGAGTTCATCACTTTCAAACCAGTATTATATGAAATGCTGAAAGGTATTCTTTAAGAAGAGGAAGAAGAAGAAAAAGGTAAAGATAAAAATTATAAAAAACAAATACATATCTATCAACAAGTGAATCTGAAAATAAAGTGAATAAAAAATCTGATGAACAGAATAAACTGGATAATAGAATAGAATCAGGGCATATAAAGGGGGTGGACTGGCAATTCTCGAGGGGAAACGGATGTGGGAGTGTGGGATGAGACTGGACAAAAATTATACATCTATGGATGAGGACAGTGTTGGGGGTAAGGGCAGAGGATGGGGTGGGAACTGGGTGGAGGGGAGTTATGGAGGTGGGGAAAAAGAGGAATAACTATAATAATCTGAAGAATAAAGTTTTTAAGAAAAAAATCTAGAAGAAACAAAAAACAGCCTGGCCAAAAAAAAAAAAAACAAAAAACAAAACAAAACAAAACAAAACATTAGAAGGTAAACAACAAGAAAATTCGGATTAAGTAAAAGGAAGGAAATAATAAAGAACAAAGTGAAAATAAATGACATAGAGCCTAAATAGAACAATGCAAAAGGTAATTAAAACCAAGAGCTTTTTCTTTGAAGAGATAACCAGATTGATTAACTTTAGCCAGACTCATTAAGAAACAAAGAGAAAGTACCCAAATAAACAAATTACAAAATGAAAGCGGTAAAGTAAGAACTGACTCCACAGAAATACAAAGGATTGTAAAAAAATACAATGAACAACTATATACCAACAAAAAATATTCCCACAAAAATACAATCTTCCAAAACTTAATCAGAAAGATCAGAAAACCTGAATAGAATGATATCTACTGATGAAATTGGAGCAGTAATTAACACATTTTTTTGTGGGAAATGAGTAAAATCGGATCCACCAGGGAGACTGTCAATGGACATGAGGAAACATACATTGGAACCTCTAGTTGGAACCGGCAAAAATAAAAATGTTTTACGTCGTTGTCATGTGTGTGCCACTCATAAACTACGCAGTGAAATGCAGTACATGTGCAAGTTTTGTAGTGTACCCCTGCACAAAGGAAAGTGTTTCAAACACTACCATACAGTGAAGCACTATTAGGTTATAGTTTTTTTTTATAAGATCTGTTGAAAATTTTGAAAAAATATTGTAATTTTATATAAATAAAATTATTTTGATTGTGAAAGAGTGTTTTTTTTATATGTTTACCTAGAATGTAGTAATTTTGTGTACATAAAAAATACAATAACACAAATTTTGCAAAGTAAATAAATAGAGACCTCTTTTTAAACTAAAACACTGAAAGTTTCATAGAAAAATATCAAATAGATCGAAAGATATGAATATTGTACGGAAAGTCTAATTTTGGTGAGAAAATGTCAAAAAAGCCCCACGTTAGGATGCGATTTGGTGGGAAAATGCCCAATTACAAAGTGTTACTAAAACGCAGCAAACAAAAGTCCTGGTTTGGATGGCTTTCCAGGGGAGTTTTACCAAACATTCAAAGAAGAACTAACATATATTCTCCATAAACTATTCTAAAACATAGTGCGTTTAATCCTCACTCGAGGATATTTTTTCACTGATTTTTAAGGAAAGTGTAAGAGAGAAGGAAAGACAGAGATAAACATCAATATAAGAGAAACACTTTGATTAGTTGCCTCCTGTAGGTGCCCTGACCAGGACCTAGGCCAGGGAGGAGCATGCAACCAGGGTACCTGCCCATGGCCGAAATCAAACTCATGACCCTTTGATCCACAGGCTGACGCTCTATCCACTGAGCCCAATTGTCTCTTTTTACAAAGCTAACATTATCCTAATTTCAAAACCAGATAAAGACACTTCAAAGAAAGGGAATTCAAGCCAATATCCCTGATAAACATAGATGCTAAAATTCTCAACAAAATATTAGCAAATCAAATCCAGCAATGCACAAAAAAAAAAAAACAAAACCATACACCATGATCAAGTGGGATTTCTTAAAGGGAAGCAAGACTGGTACAATATTTGCAAATCAATAAGTGTGAAACATCACATAAACAAATTGGAAGACAAAAACCACATGATCATGTCAATTGATGTGAAAAAGCATTTGATAAAACCCAGCACTCCCTAAAAAAAGATGGTGACCTGCAAGAAGGGGGGGAGGGAGAGTGTGTGAGAGAGTGAGGGAGCAATAGAGGAGTGTGTGGACGTGTGTGGTGTATGTGTGTGTGAGCTAGGGACAGTTAGATCCTGCAGGTCTTCCAGGGGGCTGCTAAACCAGAGTCTTAGATAGCAAAACACCGCTGCCACTGGAGACACTCCAGGGGTGGCCAGCATGAGCACAGAGACCATGCCATTTTGATAAACAGAACTGCTTGAGACTAGGATCTTAGGTTCACCACCACCCAAACTGGTCTCAAATGCAAACTGGGACCCTACAGCCACTAGGGACAAAGACCTGCGACCACAGCTGCAGACCTGCAGACACCAAGAATCCAGATATCCCGTCCACAGATTTCTGTGAGTCCATCCCCCTTCCCTCAAGCCTGCTGCAATGGCATGGGAACTGCTAGACCTGCTCCACACAAGCAGGTCTCCTGCCCACACAGGGCAGCTGTGCTACCTGAATTGAACCTGAGCATGTGGACAGTGGGGGCCTGTTTTCCCACAGCTAGCACTCACATGACCAGACCCCACACCCACCTGACTTTGATTCTGGGCAAGTTTGTTTCCCTACAGTGCAGGAGGGCAGCTGTGCAACCTGGTTCCCCAAAGAGACCGGGGACCCTGATTCTCTGCCCGAGAGGCAGCACTAAGCACTAGTGACTTGACTCTGTTTGTTTCTCATTGCATGCACATGGGTTTCCTGATTCCCAGTGCACACACACTAAGAGCCAGTGAATCCAATTCTCGGCATATGTGCACACAGGGACCCTGATTCTTGGTGCGAGGCTACACCAAGCAACAGAGACTCTGATACTTGATTCTCGGTGCAGACACAGGGGGACTCTGACTTTTGGGGTGTGCTAGTGATTCTGATTTTTGTCACATACCCATGGAGCCTCTTTTTCAGTATGGCACAGGCAAAGTCCCTGATTCTAGGTTTGTGCACAAGGGCACACTGAGCGCCAGAGACTGATCCTGGGCGAGCATGGCTCGCACCAACCCACAGCAGCCACACGTCTTGGTGTCAGAGCTCTTCAGTGATACTTTCATGGTGTGAAGCTCCCACTGTACATGGCCCAGGCCCCAGCAACTCGGAATTTGAACCTTCTGGTGATAGTCAGAATGGAGAGACAACAAAGCAATCCCCAGAGGAAAGAAAAAGAGGAATCACCAAGAAAGGAAATAAGTGAAACAAAAGCATGTAACATGACAGAAAAATAATTCAGAGTAATGGTCATACAGTTCATAAATTGGATGGATGAGAAAATCAACAACTTAGGAAAATATCAGGAAGAAGTCAAAAGTGATATAGATAAAAGCAAAAATGCCAGTAGACTAGAAGAATCAGAGGACCAAATTAGTGAGTTAGAAGGTAAAGTAGAGAAACAAGCCAAATCTGAACAGCAACTGGAGACAAAAGTTAAAAAGCAGGGGGAGAGCCTAATGGAGCTTTGGGACAACATGAAACCAAGTAACATATGAATAATAGGGATGCCAGAAAGACAAAAAGAGCAGCAAGGATTAGAAAATCTATCTGAAGAAATAACAACAGAAAACTTCCCTGATATGGGGAAGAAAAAAGTTATACAAGTACAGAATTCCAAGTTAAAATGAATTCCAAAAGACCAACACCAAGACACATCATAATTACAATGACAAATGTTAATGACAAAGAGAGAATCTTAAAGGCTGCAAGAGAGAGACAGTTACCTACAAAGGATCTCCCATCAGATTATCAAATGATTTCTCAACAGAAACACATCAAGCTAGAAGCGAATGGAATGAAGTACACAAAGTGATGCAAAGCAAAGGACTGCATCCAAGAATACTCTATCCAGCAAGACTATCAATCAAAATTGAAGGTAAAATCAGGAGATTTGCAGACAAAAAAAAAAGACTCACTACCAAACCAGCAATGCAAGAAATGCTAAAGGGAATGCTGTAAAAAGAAGAAATAGAGAGGAAGGAGCACAGGCATACAGTACAGAAATGGCTACAAATGAATAACTATCAATAATAACATCAAACATAAATGGATTAAATGATCCAATCAAAAGACATCAAGTGACTGAATGGATAAGAAAACATGACCCAGCCCTACCCGGTTTGGCTCAGTGGATGGAGCATCAGCCTGCAGACTGAAGGGTCCCAAATTCAATTCCAGTCAGGGGTATGTACCTTGGTTGTGGGCATGTCCCCAGTGGGGGGTATGCAGGAGGCAGCTGATCGATGTTTCTCTCTCATTGATGTTTCTAACTCTCTATCCCTCTTCCTTCTTCTCTGTAAAAAATCAATAAAATATATTTTTAAAAATAAAAAAATAAAACATGACCCACCTCAGCACAAAGGACTCACACAGACTGAAAGTGAAGGGATGAAAAAATATCTAACAGACAAATGGAAATGAAAAAAAAAGTTGGCCAGAAATACTTATATCTGACAAAATAGACCTCAAAGTGAAGACCATAACAAGAGGCAAGAAAGGCCACTTCATAATTCTAAAAGGATTGATACAACAAGAGGATATAACTCTGATAAACATTTATGTACTGAATGCAGAAGCACCCAAATGCATAAAATCTTCTGGAAGATTTCAGGAGAAAGATTGACAGCAAGACAATCATAATAGAAAACTTGAATACCTCATTAACATCACTGGATAAATCCTCTAGACAAAAAAATTAGCAAAGAAACATCAATCCTAAATGACTCACTAGATCAGATGGACTTAATCGACATCTTTAGAACATTTCACCCCAAAACTACAGAACATACATTGTTCTCAAGCACACATTTTCAAAGATAGACCATATATAGGACATAGGCAAGGTCTCTTCAAATTCAAGAGGATTGGAATCATATCAAGCATCTTCTCAGATCACAATGGCATAAAACTAGAAATCACCTATTGTAAAAACAATCACAAAAATTTAAACACTTGGAGACTAAATAGCCTGCTATAAAACAATGAGTGGATTAACAGAGAGATTAAAGAAGAAATAAAAAGCATCATGGCAACAAATGACAATGAAAGCACAACAATGTAAAATCTATGGGACACAGTGAAAGCAGTCTTGAGAGGGAAGTTCATAGCTCTATAGGCCTACCTCAAAAAACAAGCAAAACGGGCAATAAACCATCTAATTCTGTGACTTGAGGAAATAGAAAGAGAGCAAAAGAAAAGCTCTGTTTGAGCAGAAGGAAGGAAATAATAAAGATCAGAGTGGAAATAAATGACAAAGAGACAAAACAAAACAAAACAAAAATAATAAAAAAGATCAATGAAACTAAGAGCTGGTTCTTTGAAAGGATAAACAAGATTGATGAACCTCTAGCCAGGCTCACCAAGAAGCAAAGAGAGGACCAAAATAAAGAAAATCAGAAATGAAAGAGGTGATAAGAACAGAACCCACAGAAATATGAAGTATTATAAAAAAATCCTATGAACAAATCTACTCCAACAAACTGGTTAACCTAGAAGAAAAGGAAATATTTCTAGAAAAATAAGACCTTCCAAAATTCAACCAGGAGTAATAAAAAAAAAAAAATCTGAGTAAGCTGATAACTATGGGAAAAATTGAAGCAGTAATAATAAAAAAAAAACTTCCAACAAACAAAAACCCTGAACCAGATGGCTTCACAGGAGAGTTTTATTAAGCATTCAAAAAAGAAGTAAAACCTATTTTCCTCAGAGTATTTAAAAGAAATTCAAGAGAAAGGAGCACTTCCAAGCTCTTTCTACAAAGCCAGCATTACCCTAATCCCAAAACCAGATAAAGGCAATACAAAGAAAGAGAATCATAGGCCAATATCCCTCATGAACATAGATGCCAAAATCCTCAACAAAATTCTAGCAAATCGAATCCAAGATTACAATAGAAAACTCGTACACCATGACCAAGTGAGATTTATTCCAGGGATGCAAGGATGGTACAATATCCGCAAATCAATAAATGTGATACACCACATAAACAAAATGAGAGATAAAAACCATATAATCATATCAATTGATGCAGAAAAAGCATTTGACAAAATCCAACACCCTCTCCTGATAAAAACTATCAGCAAGATAGGAATAAAAGGATCATACCTCAACATAATAAAAGCCATATATGGCAAACCCATAGCCAACATCATACTCAATGGGCAAAAACTAAAACCATTTCCTCTAAGAACAAGACCAAAACAGGGGTGCCCAATCTCACCACTTCTATTTGACATAATACTGGAAGTATTAGCTATTGCAATCAGACAAGAAGAAGAAATAAAAGGCATCCAAATTAGAAAAGAAAATGTAAAATTGTTCTTATTCACATATGACATGATATTGTACATAGGAGACGCCAAAGACTCCATAAAAAAACTACTAGACTTAATAAATAAATTAGGCAATGTATCAGGTTACACAATTAATACCCAGAAGTCTATGGCTTTTCTATACACCAATAATGAACTCACAGAAAGAAAAATTTAAAAAGCAATCCCATTTACAATTGCAAACACACACACACACACACACACACACAAAACTAAGATACCTAGGAACAAACTTAACCTAGGAGATAAAGGACCTGTACTCAGGAAATTTCAGGACTCTAAAAAGAAGAGATAGAAGAAGACATGAACAAATAGAAGAATATACCATGTTCATGGATTGGTAGAATCAACATCATTAAAATGTCCATAATACCCAAAACATTCTATAAATTCAACACAATACCCATTAAAATACCAACAGCATACTTCAAAGATCTAGAAGAAATTCTTCAAAAATTTACCTGGAATAAAAAAAGACCCCAAATAGCTACAGCAATCTTGAGAAAGAAGAACAATGTTGGAGGGATCACAATACCAGATATCAAGTCACTATTCTCAAAACTGCCTTGTATTGGCACAAGAGTGACATATAGACCAGTGGAACAGAACAGAGAACACAGAAATCAGCACAAGCCATATTGCTCAATTAATATTTGACAAAGGAAGCAAGAGCATACAGTGGAGACAAGACAGTCTCTTCAATAAATGGTGTTGGGGAAACTGGACAAACACTAGCAAAAAAATGAAACTAGACCACCAACTTACACCATAAATAAACTCAAAATGGATAAAGGGCTTAAAAGTAAGATGGGAAACCATAAAATCTTTGAAGAAGCCATAGGCAGCAAAATAGCAGACATTTTTCATAACAATATCTTTACCAATACAGCTCGTAGGGCAATGTAAACTAAGGAGAAAAAAAAACAAATGGAACTACATCAAAATAAAAAGCTTCTGCACAGGAACAGGAACCATCAACAAAACAAGGAAGACCACAGCATGGGAGAACGGATTTGCTAATGTTATCACTGATAAGGGTTTAATATCCAACATTTACAGGGAACTCATACAATTTAACAAAAAAGAAGATAGACATCCAATAAAAAAATGGACAAAGGACCTAAATAGACTATTTTTGAAAGAGGACACTCAGAAAGCCAAGAGACATGAAAACGTACTCAAAGTCTCTAATCATCCAAAAGATGCAAATAAAAATGACAATGAGGTACCATCTCACACCTGTCAGAATGGCTATCATCAACAAATCAACAAATGACAAGTGCTGGAGAGAATGCAGAGAAAAAGGAACCCTCGTGCACTGCTGGTGGGAATGCAGACTGGTGAAGCCCTTGTGGAAAATAGTATGACATTTAAAAATGGAACTGCCATTTAACCCAGTAATATCACTTCTAGGAATATATCCCAGGAAAACAGAAACACAAATCAGAAAGGATATATGCACCCATATGTTCATAGCAACACAATTTACGGTAGCTAAGATTTGGAAAGAATCTAAGTGCCCATCAGCAGATGAGTGGATTAGAAAACTGTGGTACATCTGCACAATGAATTACTACGCTGCTGTAAAAAAGAAGGAATTCTTACCATTTGCAACAGCATGGATGGAACTGGAAAGCATTATGCTAAGTGAAATAAGCTGGTCAGTGAAAGATAAATCCCACATGAACTCACTCATTTGTGGAATATAAAGAACATTATAAACTGTTGAACAAAAATAGAGGCAAAGAAGCATTGAACAGACTGTCAAACTACAGTGGGAAGGTAGAGGAGGGCTGTGGTGGGTGGTAAGAGATCAGCTGGGAGACTTGTATGCACACATATGAGCACAACCAATAGACACAAGACACTGGGGAGGTGGGAGGAGGACAAGTGCTGGGGGTGGGGAGGCCAGGAGGAGGTCAATGGGGAAGAAAAAAGGAGACATATGTACTACTATTTGTAATACTTTAAACAATAAAATAAAATAAAAGATATTAGTTGTAATAAAAAAGAAACCCAGCACCCATTTATGATAAAAACTCTCAGCAAAGTGGGAATAGAGGTATTATACCAAAACATAATAAAGGCCATATATGACAAACCTATAGCCAATATCATAATAGACAAAATCTAAAACCAAAAGAAAAAAAAAACAACTAAAACTATTTTACCTAAGAAAAGGAACAAGACAGGGACATTCCCTTTCTTATTCAACATAGTACTAGAGATCCTAGCTACAGTGATCAGACAAGAAGAAAATATAAAAGGCATCCAAATTGGAAAGGAGTAAGTAAAACTGACATAATTCTCAGATGACATGATATTGTATAGCTAACCCTAAAGATTCCACCAAAATATTACTAGATTTAATAAATGAATTTGGCAATGTAATAGCATAAAAAATTAACACCAAAAAATCAAAGGATTTGTAGAATCAACATAATTAAAATGTCCATATTACTCAAAGCAATCTATAGATTCAATGCAATTTCTTTTAAAGTACCAAAGACATATTTCACAGACCTAGAACAAACACTCCCAAAATTTATATGGAACCAAAAAAGTACCTGAATAGCTGCAGCAATCTTGAGAAAGAAGAACAAAGTTGGATGATCACAATACCAGGTATGAAGCTATGCTATAAAGCCTCTGTATTCAAAAGATCCTGGTTCTGGCACAAGAATAGACATATAGACCAATAGAACAGAACAGAGAATCCAGAAGTCAACCCAACCCATTATGTTTAGTTAATATTTTACTAAGAAAGAGCAAGAGCATACAATGGAGATAAGACATTGTTCAGATACATGCAAAAAAATGAAAAAAAAATAAACCCTGATCACCCTTAACTGCCTCTGCTTGCCACCAAATTACACCAAACACAAAAATAAAGTCAAAATGGATAAAAGACTTAAATGTAAATCATGAAACCACACAAATCCTAGAATAAACCAAAGGCAGCAATATCTCAGATATCTCTTGTAGCAATATGTTTACCCATACATCTCCAAGGGCAAGAGAAACTTAAGGAGAAAATAACCAAATGTGACTATCTCAAAATAAAAAGCTTCTGGACAGTGAAAGTAACCACTAACAAAGTGGGAGACCATATTTCCCAGTGACACATCTAATAAGGGATTAATTTCCAAAATACATAAGTAACTCATAGAACTTAAAAGGAAGACAAAGAATCCAATTTAAAAAATGGGCAAAGAACATAAATAGACACTTCTCCAAATTGGACATACAGAAGGCCGAGAGACATATGAAAAAACTAGAAGCCTGATGCACAAAATTTGTGTAAGAGTAGGCCTTCCTTTCCCCCAGCTGCCAGCACCAGCTTGCCTCTGGCATTCAGGAACTGGACTTCCATCCTGCTGCCGGCAGGCACCTGGGACCCACACTTCTCCTGCAGCCCCGGCTTTGTTCAAAAGGATGTCCAGTCTAATTAGCATATTATGCTTTTATTATAATAGATTAGAGGCCCAGTTTATGAAATTTGTGCATAGAGGGAGGAGTCCCTCAGCCCGGCCTGCACCCTCTCCAATCCGGGACCACTGGCTCCTAATAGCTTGCCTGCCTAGCTGCCTGATCACCCCTACTGCCTCTGCTTGCCAGCTTGATTGCCCCCTAACTGCTCCCCTGCCAGCCTGGTCACCTCCTAATTGCTCCCCTGCTGGCTTGGTCACCCCCTAACCAGAAGGAAATCAGACATCTAGAAGATGCCTGGTCAGCCTTGTCTAATTAGCATATTACCCTTTTATTAGTATAGATGTTCAAATTTACTAATCATTAGAAAGATGCAAATTAAAATGACAATGAGGTATCAGCTCACACCTGTCAGAATGGCTACCATCAACAAATCAACAAACAAGTGTTGGCAAGGATATGAAGAAAAGGGAATCCTAGTACACAGCTGGTGGGAATGCAGACTGGTGCAGCCTCTGTGGAGAACAATATGGATTTGCTTAAAAAATTAGAAATGGAACTCCCATTTGACCCAATGATCCCATTTCTAGGAATATGTCCTAAGAAACTAGAAACACCAATCAGAAAGAATATATTCACCCCTATGTTCATAGAAGCACAATTTACAATAGCTAAGATCTGGAAACAACCCAAGAACCCATCAGCAGATGAGTGAATAAAAAATCTGTGGTACCTTTACACAATGGCATACTACACCTTGATTTTTTTAAAAAAGAAATTCTTACCATTTGCAACAGCATGGATGGGCCTGGAGAGTATTGTGCTAAGCCAAATAAACCAGACAGAGAAAGATAAATAGCACATGACCTCCCTTATATGTGGATTCTAATGAACAAAATAAACTGATGAACAAAATAGATCCAGAGACATAGAACCATGGAACAAACTGATGAACTTCAGAAGAAAGTTGGGGTTAGGGGTAATTGGGGGAAGAGAGTTTAACTGGAGAACTTATCCTATGTAATAAAAGGCTAACATGCAAATAAACCAAATGGCAGAACAACCAGAATAACCTAACAATCGGTCGCTATAATGTGTGCTGACCACCAGGGGGCTTGCGTGGAACATGGCGAGCATTGGCCACAGCAGTATGGTGGAGCAGGTGAGCAGGGGTGTCAGACCAAGGTGGGGTGCCAGTCACTGTCATTGGGGTGAGCCTCTGGTGGTTACTGAAAATTCTTTGCTCCTGCCCACCACAGTCCCACCCAGCACTTGCACCTACTATTGGCACCAGCCTCACTCGCACCCATTGCTGGCACTGGCCCCAATTGCTCCTTGCTATCAGCAGGTGCTAGTGGGGCCAGCACTGTCAGCACATGGGAGTAGCGATGGCGGAAGCAGGGCTGATGGCAGACAGTGAATAGGGAACCAGGTGCCATGGCTGGAGGGGCCAGGCAGGGGGCCAGAGGATGGACTGAGACCTGCCCCTGTTCCTACTGAAGCCTTGTGGCCCACAATTCCTTTTAAGGTGCATGAATTTGTGCACTGGGCCCCTGGTATCTTATATACATAACCCATGGACATAGACAATAGTGTGGTGAAGGCTTGGGAGGAACGAGTAGGGGTGAAGGGAGTCAATGGGAAAAAAACATGAAGGGGACATCTATAATACATTCAACAATAAAAATAATATTATTTAAAGGAAACATTAGCATTCCTCAGATATCAAGCCTCAAGCCTAGTAGAATACAATGACAATGGCTACCTCATTTCACTAACAAAAAGTGCTTCACTCTTTAATTGTTGTATAAAGTGCAGTTTTTGGAGCTTATCAATACGGTTTCACTCATGAATTAAAATATTATTTAAAGTTTAAAAAAGAAGTATCTTGATATTTTACCCTATAATTTCATTTATAAATCTACCTTAAAAAATGCTAGACTCCAAAAACTCTTAATATAGAGATTATTACCGCATACTTCTAAAGAGGAATGTGTAACGAATATATGTAAACAAATATGCAAGCAATAATGGAAAAATGATTAAATAAATTGTGATAAATCTAGAAATTAGAATTAGAAAGTTAATGTTTACAAAGTTTAGAAATGTTTACAAAGTTAAATGGGAAAATTTGAATAAAATATTTATAAATAGTGTGAATATAACTACATAAAATATGGGTGAAAATGTAAGGAGGAAAGTACAAATAAAAATGAAATTGGCCAATGGCCACAGACACTGGGGCAGTGAAGGCTTGCCTGGGGTGGGAATGGCTGGGGGTCCATTGCGGGGGGAAAAGGAGACGTGTAAAACTTTTGACAATAAAAAAAAAATGAAATTGGCCCTATCTGGAAAGATATGGGGCACATGCCTGGGTTGTAGTAGGCAGGAGGTAGCCCATCGATGCTTCCCTCTTACATTGATGTTTCCCTCTCTTCCTCCCCCTTCCTCTCTCTCTAAAAATCAATAAAAATCATTTTTAAAAATAAAAAAGGTAAGGAAACAAACAAGGAGATGTTAAGTGACTTACCCAAGTTAGGGAAACTGCTAGGATATTAGACCAGGCTACCTGACTCCACAATCCATGCTTATGTTGTGTAACTGCTGCCCCATATCTAAAGTTCCAACCGTAAGTGAAGCATTCCCAGTTTTACAAACAGTTATATACTTTACTTTCCTGCGTCTGTGTTTTTGCTCATGCTACTCCTCTTATCTGGAACACTCTTCTCCCCCGACTCCATGTGCTAACATTCCATCAAGGTCAAGCACCAATGCCAGCTCCTGCAGTCTCCCCTGACTCCTTGCTGCAACCATGGGAATATACCTCAAACACATGCCATGGCACTCTGGATTTCATTGTTACACCTGTGTAGTGACCGCACTGCCAGTGGGCTACTCCCAGCCAGTGCCGAATGTATCAGGAACACTATGGCAGGCCTGTTCCTGGAAGGCTTTGGACAGCTCTGATGCTGGCTTTGGCTGGAGAACTCCAAAGGCCTGGCCAAAGCTTCCGTGGACTGCACACACACACACACACACACACACAGCTCTCAATCCCTCTTTCCTGCATTCAGGTTTGGGCTCTCTTGGTGGCTTGATGGCTCTTCCAGGTTTTCTCTGCTTCCTCCCCATGCTCTCATAGCTGGTACCTCCTAATAGAATCCTTGCACATTCAGTTCTGACTTGTAATCTGCTTCCTGAAGAACCCAGACTGCCACATGTACCTGGGCTGAAATAACGGTTTTCATCTCCTGAGCCTCCATAGCCTCTTATTAGCACTTCTCTCTTGGCACTTAACAGTCTTTAAGCTTTTCTCAAGGCTCAAGTCTTAGTCATTTTTATCCTTTTCTACATTTAGTAGGTGGTTAATATATGTTAGTTAACTAGATGAATAAATAAGGATGTGAGAATAAGGAACACAGTGTAGCAGGGAGACATACAGCAGAGGATCATACAAGTGGTTTCGTGAGAAACCCAGTTTGGGAGACATAAGTAGAAAGATCATGGGAAGCTTCCGGAGGCACCATTCATTTGAGCTGATGCTGAAAGACTTGCAAGGGTTTCAGTGGGCCAAGGCGAAAGAAAGAAAAGGGCTTTCCAGGCTGCATTTCATAAACTACAGAGACAGGAAGGCAGGAGGCTCATTCAGGGAAGAACACACACTGTTTGCCCACAAGATTGCTGTAGGAGAATGAAGAGTAGCAGGCCAGGAAGTGAGGTGAAGGAGGAGCTGTATTTCAGACTATGATATTTGGCCTTTATATGACACTTACAGGTTTTCCCACCAGAAAATGATGGAATAAATGGTGACAAAGGGAATCACTAGTTTTGATTAGAAAGGCATGCTGCATGTGAAATGGTTTGCCAAGAATTTCATATGCTGCAAAATCAAATGAAGTAATCTCAGGTTTTATAACCAAAGCAATTTGCTTGTCACATTACTAAATCTATGGTCATAATAAGGCTTCTGTCATGCTTAATGTTCTAGTTTGTAAAAGTGTGAAGAGAGAAATCTATTAAACCACTTTTAGGATGAACAAATTATTTTGCATAAACTTCTTTGGAACAGAAGCTGTAAATCACACTCTATTTCTTGACTTTCTTTTGGCTCAGATTTCTAGTCTACACTCATATGTGGGGCAGTTGAGGTTTGTATTCTTTAAGTAAATCTGAAGCTTTTCCACTTCAGGAGATATTTAGTGGAGATGGATGTTATCTTTCAACGAAAAGGCTGGTATGTGTCACGATGCAGACGGAAGTGCCAGTGTGTGCACACCACTTACTCACTTGGTCATGGTGTGTTGCTGCTGAGTTTGTACTCTTTGGGAAGGCTGCTTGTTGCAGATTTGAAAATTTCCTAATTAACACTTTTTCACTCAAATGAAAAGCAAATGCTATTTTGTAAGTTAAAAATATATTAATACTAGAGGCCTGGTGCACAAAAATGTGTGCACTCAAGGTGGTCCCTCAGCCCAGCTTGTGCTCTCTCACAATCTGGGACCCTTCAGAAGATGTCCACCTGCTGGCTTAGACCCACTCCCCCAGGGAACGGGTCTAAGCTGGCAGTCAGACATCCCTCTGGCAGCCCAGGGGCCCTCAGGGGATGTCCACTTGCCAGCGGGGAGCAGGCATAAGCTGCAGTCGGACATTCTTAGCACTGCTGAGGAGGCAGGAGAGGCTCCTACCACCACCACTGTACTGGCAGCCATCAGCCTGGCTTGTGGCTGAGCAGAGCTCCCGCTGTGGGAGTGAACTGACCACCAGGGGCAGCTCCTGTATTGAGCATCTGCCCCCTGGTGGTCAGTGTATGTCATAATGACCTGTCATTTCCAGTGGTACTGCTGTTAGGGTCAATTTGCATATTACCCTTTTATTAAATAGGATTTTCCCAGGCCAGCATGGCTCAGTGGTTGGAGTGTTGGCCTGAGCACCAAGGAGTCTTGGGTTTGATGAATTCTTTCAAGGACAATATTTTTTATGGCATTTGTAGTGAGAGAGGAGTGTTTTCTGAGGGTATGATCAGTTCTTAAAATATATCTTTGCAGTTATACTTTTCAGATGAAAATCAGATTTGTATTTTTCAATTTGTCTTTCAGTTCTTTACAACTTTAGTGCATATCTTTTGTAGTTTACAACCTAGGACTTCTTCTCAACACATCTCTGTCTAAATTGTACAGACATCACCACTGTTTCAGACTTGAGTACAGGAATCTCTGAATGTATTTACTTAGTCTTTCTCTTCATCTAATCAAATTGACTCTCTCTTTTAGGACATTTGTTCATACTGTTTCTTCTATATCAAATGTTGTTCCTTTTCCTCCTCACCAGGTTAACTTCTAACACTTACTCAGAGAAATCTTACTTGATTGTCATGTGTCATTTCTCATTGCCTTTCTTTACTCTTTAGAGCAGTGATTCTTAACCTTCCTAATGCTGTGACCCTTTAATACAGTTCCTCATAATAAAGTTGTGGTGACTCCTAACCATAATATTATTTTCGTTGCTACTTCATAACTGTAATTTTGCTACTGTTATGAATCGTAATGTAAATATCTGATATGCAGGAGGTATTTAGGCGACCCCTGTGAAAGGGTCATTTGATTCCCAAAGGGGTCACTACCCACAGGTTGAGAACTGTTGCTTTAGAGCTTACCAACATTATAATTTTGTTTTTATGTGGTTATTTGATAGTAGCCTGATTTTCCCTAGGCCCTAATCTCCCAAATTTCTGGAAGTGGGTGGAGAAATAAGGGATCTGGTATATTTTTCTACTATATAGCATATGAAGTTATATTTAATGTATATACTATAATATGACTTCTAAGAAGTCTGGTTTGGAAAAATACCCAAAGAAAACTGAAAAGAGAGCAAGAACTACCAAAACAAAAAAGGTTTCACTGATTTTTAAAGAGTTGAATTGTGTTTGGCCCACAGAAACAAATTAGAAGATGAATCTGTCTAATCAGGTAGACATACCTCTGGCACAACTGTATAAGATAAAAAGGTTAAAGGGAATAACTTTCAATTATAAAATAAACTAGAGGCTCGGTGCATGAAATTCATACATGGGTAGGGTCCCTAGGCCTGACTGGTGATCAGGGCCCATTAGGTTCCCTGCCTCCCTGCTTCCCCACCTCCTCTTTCCCTCACTCCCTCAGTGCCCTGCTGCCACCGCTGGTCACCTGCCATGTTCTGCACTGCTCCCTGGTGGTCAGTGCATGTGATAGCAAACAATCAAATTCCCAGACCTCCCTGTCGAACTCCTGAGGGGACACTTTGCATATTAGGCTTTTATACATATAGATAAGGCACAGAGATGTAATGTATAGGAGAGGGAACAGAGTTAATAATATCATAATAAATCTTCACAGTGACAGATGGTTATTAGATTTATCATGGTGATCACATCATGAGGTATATAAATGTTGAATCGTTATGTGGTATACCTGAAACTAATATAATATTGCATGCCAACTATATGTTAACAAAATTTTAAAATAATAATCAAAATTGCATAATAAACAAAAAATTATACAAATCAAATAAATGTTGGATCAATGGACAGTTACTTCATAACAGAGATACAACAATAATAAAAATATTAAAAACGTAGCCTTAACAAATATAGAAAATCTAGACAAACTTAGTAAATCTCTGGAAAAATATAAAAATTTTTAAAATGGGAATGGGTGAAAATAGTGAAAGGGTCAAAAGGTAATACTTCCTTTTAAAATAAATAAGTCCTGAGGCTGTAAAACACAGTGTGTGAAATATCCAATACAGTATTATAACAGATAATTTGAAAGTTGTTAAGAAGATATATTTAAAAGTCTTCATCACAAGGAAAATATTTTTGTAACTACATAAGGTGGTGGGTGTTAACTAAACTTGTGGTGATCATTTCACAATATATACAAGTATTGAATAATTATGTTGTACACATAAAACATACAATGTTATATGTCAGTTATACTGCAACAACCAAAATGACTTTAAAATGCCACAAGAAGAAAGTAAAATATTAAACAGATTGGTAATGTTTAGGGAAATTGAATTAAATGTTCCAAAAGTACCCAGACCAAAAGGGTATTTCTATGGACTGAATGTTTGTATCCTCCCGAAATTCCTATGTTGAAGCCTAATCCCCAGTGTGAAGGTATTATGAGGTTGGGTCTTTGGGAGGTGATTCAGTCATGAATGTGGGCCTGTCATGTATGGGATTAGTGCTCTTATTAAAAACACCCCAGAGAGCTCTCTCATTCTCTGTCTGCCATGTGAGGGTCCATCAAGAAGATGGCCTTCTATGAACCAGGTAGCAGGTCTTCACCAGATACTGAATTACTGAATTACTGATACTATGATCTTGGAACTTCTTACCCTCCAGAACTAAGAAATAAATGTTGTTTAAGCTACCTAGTCTATGGTATTTTTATTATAGAATCCTGAAGTAACTATGCAAAGGTATTATGGGCGTATTCTATCAAACTTCCAAGTAATAGGTAATCCCTCTGGTATACTTGATTCTAAAATAGAATAAGGAAAGTACAAGAAAAGTAACAGTTCTTTCAGGTTATGAACCCTAAACAAAATATTAGCTAACCAAGTCCAATGGTTGATTGATGACACAGCAGCATCTATATTAGTTTATCCTGGAAATGTATGCATCAGAAAAGCAGTCACTTTAAGGGCTAATGTGCGAAGGACTAAAGGCAAAATGTCGTATTATTATGACAATAAGTCCAGAAAATACTAGAGAACATCCAACACCTATTTTTTTTTTTAATTTCAGAAAGGTGGGAATATAAGAGTACTTTTTTACTTTGACAAAATCTAAATACCAAAAAAAAAACAAACAAACCAACGTACTCAACAAAACATCATACTTCATAGGAAAATCTTAAAGATTGAAAAAAACCTACCATCATTAATACTATTTAATATAATAAAAGTGAAACATGCAAATGTGACCGTTACCACCAGCCAATCAGAGCGGCTGTATGCAAATTAACCCAGCCAAGATGGAGGCCAACAGCCAATCAGAGCGGCTTTATGCAAATTAACCCAGCCAAGATGGAGGCTAACAGCCACGGAACCAGAGCAAACCAAAGGATTCTGTTGCAACTGCCTGCCTATGCTGGCAGTTGGAAGTTGAATCAGGGCAAGAGGGCACCAGGAAGTGGGAAAGCAAGGTGGCGGGCCGGGGAGCGAGTAAGAGGTGACAGGGGGTTGGCGGCCTGCTTGGTGGGCTTCCCAGGCCCTTTGTGGGGCATCGGGGAGTGGGTAAGAGGTGGCAGGGGGTCAGCAGCCTGCTTGGCAGCTGTCCAGGCCCTTTGTGGGGCATCAGGGAGTGGGAAAGAGGCAGCAGGGGGTCAGTGGCCTGCTTGGTGGGCTTCCCAGGCCCCTTGCAGGGCACCGGGGAGCGGGAAAGCAAGGCTGCAGGGGCCGGGGTCCTGTTTGGCAGCTCCCCAGACCCCTGGCGGCACGGGGAAGTGGGAAAGGAAGGCAGCAGGGGACGGGTGAGTGGGAAAGAGTTGGCGGCCTG
>PVJC01002579.1:0-20752 GCA_004026665.1 Murina feae
AGCCCTGGCCACGCTCAAAAAAGAGAACAACATGCAGGGGAGGGCAAGAGTCTGAGAGATCATCATAGAGGGGGTGCCTGCTCCAAGCCTCCACAGTGTGCCTGGGGGCAGGCCCCCGGCAGGTAGACACACACAGGAGGACTGCTCCGAGCCTCAGATGCGGCTGGGGGCAGGTCCCCAGTGATGACACACACACACATACACACACACACACACAAGGCGCCTGGCAGACTGGGGCCATCATAGGACATCCACTGAGGGGTCCCAGACTGTGAGAGGGCACAGGTCGGGCTGAGGGACTCCCTCCACCCCGAGTGCACAAATTTTTGTGCACCGGGCCCCTAGTTTTTATTATAAGATCCTTAAACTACAGAGAACATGAAGAATGATATAACCAACATCTATGTTCCCACCACCCCTCATTAGTTTGTCAGTTATCAATGTATTGCCTCCCAATCCGATGGGTGAAAACAGTATCTCATTTTTCTTTTCATGGCTTTAAAGACCATTTGAATATTCTCTTTTGTAAATTGTCTATTCCTATTGTTTCTCACTTTTCTGTTGGGTTATCTTTTTCTTACAGATCATAGGAATTTTTTATCATTCTGATAGATACATTAATTATTGCAAATATCTCCCAGTAAATTGCCTGCCTTCTGATCTTGCTTATGGCATATTTTGCCATAGACAAGATGCAATTTCAATAAAGTTAAATAAATCTACCTTTTAAGTTATAAGTTATTCTTATTGTGTCTTTCTTGTTTGAGAAATCTTTCTCTATCCTAGGCTATGAAAAAAATATTTCCCCCCAATTGTTTTTCGTGTTTAGGTCACTAAAGTATCTACAATTTGTTTTTGTGAGTGACGTGTCACAACTGTATTACTCAATAGCCTTTCTTTCCCCTGGTGATATCTTGAACGTGTCCAATGTTCCCATATATGAATGTGTTCCTCGGCTCTCTGTTCTACTTTATGGGTTTATTTGTCTACACCTGTGTTAATTAGGATTTAAAAAAAACAAAAACAACCAAGGTGCTGTAACAGCATTCCACAAATCATGTGACTTAAAGAACAAAGTTTGTATTTTTGTACATAATAGTCCAAGGTGAGCTCTGCTCTGTGGAGCCATTCAGGAATCCACGTTCCTCCCAGCTTGTGGGTTAATCCTTCCCTGTGGAAATCTGAGTCGTGGCCACATTTGGGTTCCAGTCTGAGGGAGGAAAAAGAAAGAGCATGGAGAAAACACGCCTACTGTTTTAAGAATTATAGCCCACAAGAGGGACATAGCACTTCAGTTCATACTCCATTGCTATGACTCACAGCGTCGGCTACTTGCAAAAAGGGCTGGGAAATACAGTGCCAGCCAGGTAGCTGTGTGCCTAACTACCCTTCTATTATCATGCAAAAAGGGCACATTGGATTTTGGTGGGCAGCTCCTGACAAACCTTGGCTAGTGTCACACTATTTTAAGGACTAGCCTCACTTGTTAGCAAATGGCTATCACTTAATATTGGCAAATGGCTACATGATTACAGTGTCTTATCCTTACACACTGTTAATTAGTTATCTATTGCTGCATTATAGATTACCCCAAAAACTTAAACAATAAACTTCCCAGTGAAGTGGCAGAGCAGAAAGATGACATCACGGAGCCTTTGAATTAACTAATTCTGCCACAACACATCTTATTATAGACATAATAAATCCCCTTGTAGTTTAAGCTAATTTGAGCTGGGCTTTCTGTTGCTTAATAAATAAAAGTAACCTACCTGATACATGTTTTTAGATACATGCTATCTCAATCAGTCACAGTGACTCAAATTATGCTACATTGATAACCAGCAAAATCCCAGTCATTTAAAATGGAAAGGCTTATTTCTCTCTTGTACTCCTGGTCCATCACAGGCTGGCAAGGAGCTCTGCCCTGTGCCATGTTCATTCTAGGCCACCAGCTAATGGAGCAGCTTATACTGGAAATGTTGGTGGTTGCCATGGCAGAAAGAGAGCACTGGATGGTTTTGCTCCAGTAACTAAAAGTTCGTGGAAGCTATACCGATCACTTCAGCTCATTGGCCCCATGTAATCAGAAGGGACCAGGACCATCCTACCACTGCCAAAACACAGGACATATCTGTTGAATAGCACCAATGACTATGACACATGCATTTGGTTTATAAATTTCTCTCAAAATACTGCTTTAACTGCTCTTCACAAATAAACTTTATTCAGATGTCCTTAGTGTTTTTCTGTATGTCCTGTTCCAGATCCCATCCAAGATACCACATTACATTCATCATCCATCTCCTTAGGCCCTATTTGGCTGTGACAGTTTCTCTGACAGTTTCTCCACTATGGCTTATTTTTCAAGACCTTGACTGTTTTAAGAAGTATTTGTCAGGTATTTTGTAGAATGTTCCTCAGCTGAGATTTGTCTGATGTTTCGCTCATGATTAGACGGGTTACTGAGGGGGAGGCCACAGAGGTAAAGTACCACTCTCATCACATCATCCCAAGGGTGCATAGTATCCACATAACTCATCACTGTGGGTGTGTTGACCTTGACCACCTGGCTGAGGTCGTGCTTGTCGGACTTCTCTTTTCTCTCTTTCCATTCTGTACTTTTTGGGAAGAAACATTATGCACAGGAGAGTTAGCTACAGTTCCTCAGGGAAAAAACTCTTCATAAACTATTTGGAATTTTTCTGCACAGATTTGTTTATCCTTCCCATTGTTTTGTTTACTTTGGGTTGTAATCCAGTATACATTATTTATTTTGTTCTCAAATTGTCCCAGCCTGGACCACTGGGAGCTGTCAGACATTCCCCCAATCAAACATGAATCGTATTTGAGTCCTTTCTTACTTTCTGGCACTATGCCTGCCCCAGCCTTAGAATCAGTCATTTCTTCAAGGAACCTGGGTTCCTTTTATTGAAGAATGGAATTAGAAACCAAGATCTGGGTGCCAGGTGTGATCACTGCCCCTGGGGTCATTCTTTCTAGGTCCTCTCAGCTGGCAAAGCAAGAAAATATATGTGTGTATACTAACCCAGGTAGCACACATATATAACTCTGTATGTAGCCACCTGTGTTTATATTAAACCACACATATGTGCATTCTGTTGTCTCCACTATGGCTCATTCTAGTCTTGACCCCTGGCTTTCCTATAACCTTCCACCATACCAATAAGAAGCCTGACTTCTATCCAGTTACTTCAGTGTTCAATTCTGTTATACATGTACAGTGGTTCAGAATTGTGAACCCTTTTACTATCATTAAATTCTAAGTAATTAATATTAATTGATTCACTCTTTAATCATGAATAGTTTCACGGTTTGGTTTTTAGTTTAAAACATAGGTCTTGTTAGATCTCTTTCTGCAGTTGATTTCTATTTTTCTTACGTTGTGGTCTGAAAATATGTCCTGTATAATGTTGATTCTCTGGTATGCGTTGAGACTTCCTCCGTGATTTAATGCATACTCAATTTTGGTAACAGTAACATGTGATTGCAAAAAACAAAATTTGGTACATCTACTCTGTGCCATTAAAAATGTCATTATGAAAATGTAGAAAGTATACAAACGTTTGAGATAATGTGAGATGAAATAAAAAGGACACTAAACCCACGCAGCGTTTGCAGCAATGTAAACTAGTTGGGCATAAAAACAGACTGGAGAAGGCTAAGCAAAAATGAAAATCAGTATCCATGTAGAGTGATGGGATTCTAGGTAATTTTTTTTTCTCTTCTCAAAACTGTATTTAATGTTGTTTCATTGTTTCTGTACTTTGTAAAACTTTCAAAAAGATATCCCAGAGAACGATTTGATAAGTTAACAAAGGAACAAACTATTTAATTCTGCAGACATTTTTGAAGCCCTTGCTATGCGCTGGGCACATCAAGGTCACCTTCTTCAGAGACTCTTAGATTGAAAGGGGCTGGCCAAACACAGGTAATTCCTAGACAAGGCAGGTGGCAAGGGGTCCCGAAGAGCTCCAGACCTGAGACAGCTGGAAGACAGGCCTGGGAGGCATTGATTTGGATTCAGCAGGCAGAAGGGGGGGCGCCATGTCCTTGTGGGTGTGATGGGAACTATAGAGGATCTCAAGGATCCCCATGTGGACACAGGCAACGGGGAGACCTTGAATATTAACAAAATTTGATGTTTGTATAGGACTTTATAACTTACAGAATCTCCCAGCACGCACACACAATCTCGTTGCTATTTACCTATCTCTGTGCTATTTACCTTGTGAGGTAAAATATATTACTATTTTTATACCATTTTTTACAGAGTTGGAAACTGAGGTTCAGAGAGAGGGAAGCAACTTGTCCAAGGTTACACAACTAGTAAGTGACAGAGTCAGGACTCAGACACTGGTGTCCTAGCTCCACGTAGAGGCTCCTTCAGGTAAACCCCTCTTGGAAAAGAACTCCTTTGCCATGCACTTAGAAAGAGCCACCAAAATGCCACAGCAGCCCTAGCCGGTCTGGCTTAGTGGATAGTCATCACCCTGTCAGCAGTTGCCAGCCTTTCAGACCTCACAGACCACCAGGACCACTGGTTGGCGACCACTGGACTAAAGGGTCCCGGGTTCGATTCCGGTCAAGGGCACATCCCAGGTTGTGGGCTCAGTTCCCAGTAGGGGGAATGCAGGAGGCCGCCGATCAATGATTCTCTCTCATCATTGATGTTTCTCTTTCTCTCTGAAAACAATAAAAAATATTTTTAAAAAGTTGCTCAGCAAGGCCATCCCACTCAGCAAAAAGGAATATTATCGAATGTCCTCTCAAGGAGGAGCTGTTGTGAAAAGAGAAATTGAGGGCCAGCTGCCGTTCTGGTCTAATTAAGAAAAAAAAAAAATACAGTGTAGACATGTTGGTATATCAACACCATTAAAATGATTATTTAAAAGATCATTTTTAAAAAAGATCATAAGCCTTGAAAAACGAAAAAGTTGCCCAGAAGAAGAGCATTCCAAGCTGAGGGAAGGGAAATGAGCTGGAGGCCTCGGAGGCATTGAAAGCTGGTGGTGTGGCCGGGAGCAGGCAGGCTGTGGTAGGGGTGTGGTAGGTAGGGCCTAGTGTACAAAGAAATAAAGCAGAAATGAATACAGGTGAGTAATAACCAAATTGTGTTACCAGCGCCAGTGATCCCTCCAGACACGCCCCCTCCCCGAAAGCTGGTGCAGCGTAGACTTCATCCTAAACGGATCTGAAGTCTGAGAGACTGGCCTCTGCCCCCGTTCCCAGGTGGGGTTACCCTATCAAGATACAGAGTCCAAGGGAGATGGTGGCTGGAAGGCTGCCTCATCACAGGGGTGCACAGCTGCCAGCGCCCCATGTCTGTCCTTGGGGGCTCACGGTGGAGGGCCACTATAGTGCTGTCAGTTCCAGCTGCAGCTTGCGGTTTGTAGATGCCTGGGTGTGAATCTGGCCCCTCTCTGTTAGCTGTCCCTAGGCCAGCGGCAACTCCGGGTGCCTCTGTGTTTGCATCCGTGAAAATGGGAGCAACCATGAGCTGCACCTCAGAGGGCGGAGCCAGGGCGGGGGAAGCTTTAAATAGGAGAATAACTCTCCTTAAGCACTTGGCTCTGAGCTTGGCACGGATAAGTTCTCAATAAACGAGCAGCCAATTTCTGCTCCCCTACCAAGGTGGATAAATGATAACCAGGACGACGGTGGTCCCTAGCCTCTGGGGAGGGGTCTTTGTGTGTGTCAGGGGAGAGGGGCGCCCTCCCTCCTGCAGCCTCACCCTCTGGCCTGGCCAAGGGCAGTGCCAAGGGCGGCTGCTGAGGGAGCAGCTGCCTGGCAAGCACCACCCCCACCCCACCATCTCACGGATCCTTCCGAGCATTCAACTTCATTTCCACTTCAATTTTATCAGCGGGGGCCGGGGGCTGTGCAGGAGATAGGAGGCCGGCCCTGACGTGAATTAGCCCTGAGACTGCCCGATATGCTATGCTCTCAGCCCGGGCTCCAGGGCCCGCACTGGCCGCCCTGCCTCTCCTTTGTGTCGCTGCTCTCTTCAGTCCTCACCGGGTTGCGCTGCCCAGGACCCTATAGGGAGCTCCTTTGCGTTTGGCCACGTTTATCAAACTGAGGCTGGCTGTGCAGGGCTCCTGCCTCACAGGGTCAGGCAAGGTCACCCTGGAGCCATCCCCGGGTGTGGGCCTGGCTGCTCCTCCTCCCACAGCCCCTCTCACTTTCCCACAGCCCAGTATCTAAGGAAGCGCTTCGGTCATGATGTCCCTGTGCCACGCTTAAACGCCACCCCATGTAATCTTCCCAAGAAATCTGAGAAATGAGATTGAGAAAGGGAAACCGAGGCTCAGAGAGGCCAAGATACTCACCCACTGCGTGTTAGTGGTCTGGCCAGGATTTGGGCTCGAATCTGTTCTTCCCAGAGCCTTGGTGAGCGGGTGGGTCTGGTATGGGTACACATCAGTACGTTCCCCCTTTTCCTACTATGAAAGTTGAGAGAATGAGTTATTCCCCAAATTTATTACAAAAGAGAAGACCATGTAAGATGGGAGTAAGGGAGGTGCTCGGAGTTTCCAAAGAGGGGAGGGGAATGACTTCCTGCCGCTCCTTCTGCCCCTGTGTGCCCCCACCACAACACCCCCTCCAAGACGCGCCCTCACTGCAGACTTGATGCAGGGAAAACACTTTGCGACGTTCCAGCTGGACTAAGGCAGAGGCCCAGGAACTGGCTGTGGAACCCAGGGGGTCTCCCAGCCCCTCCCCAGATCCCGGAAGAAGAGAGTCTAGCCCAGCCCAGCTCCTCACCTCCGTTTCCGGGGTGCTGCTGGGGGAAATTTATGTCCCTCTCAGGTTTGGGAACTGATCCCACACTAAAAAGAAAGAAGAGAGAGAGAGAGAAAGAAATTATTTTAATTTTTTTTAGGTCCAGAAATGAAGCAGAAGTGAGTAAATTTTAATGAAACGGTGCAAAAATGACATCATTTACTCAGAAATCATTAATTTGTCAGCATTAATATTTCAGCTACAACATTGCCTGTCATTTTGTGCCTGCAATGACTGATAAATCTATAAAAGCGTGCTGCTAATTTACTGAATATTTATGTGCAGTGTCATTTGCAGAGTAAGAATGGAATTTATTTCGTGCCGAGTTCTGCGGGAGAACATTCCCCACAAACCTTCACCCTGGTGGGTGGGGGAGGGCAGGGGGAGACTCCAAACTTCCTGGAAAACTGGTGACAGGACAAAGACAACGGGGCGCCCTGGGCTCAGGCCCCAGCTCCGGGGTCCTGGGAGGGGACCGCCTGGCTTTTGCTCTCCGTGGAAGGCCCTTCTCACCTCCGTCTCAGCAAATCCAAATTAGCCCTCTCCTCCCCAGTTCCCCCCAGTGTTTCCGCTCTCAGGGAGGCACCCTGATGCTCAGCGGGTGTGGGGTGGGCCCTGTGCAGAGGGGATGGATGGCAGGTGGGCTCTGGATCCCAGGCCGGTGATCAGGAGAGGGGGTCAGAGAAGAGGTTAAGGGCTGGAGAGGGGAGCCAGGCAGCCTGAATTCCCAATCCAGCTCTGTGAATGGTCTTAGGAATCTGGGTCTCAGTTTCCTCACCTGGAACATGGGCACGCTACTTGTCCTTGTTCCTAGAGGCTGAGGGTTGGCTGGTCTAACGTGTGTAAAGATAAAGCAGAGGACTCAGGAGACAGCATCTGCTGCCATTTTTGAAGGAATCGCTGCCACTGTCGCTGCTCCTACAGCGTCCCTTTCCTGGCGCTCAGAGACCCCATCCCCACATTCCTGAGAGGACCGTGAGCCCTGGACCAGGCTCCTTGCTCCCCTACATGGGTCTGCCTCCCAGCGCCCTCTCTCTCCACTCTGCTCATTGCCACATGCTCGAGGGGCCAGAGTCTTGGAGAATCTTTCCGGAAGCAGCTTCCCGGAGCACCAGCTGGTGGCTCCCAGACCAGGGAGCGGGGCAAGGATGCCTGTCCTGAGAAATGCCTCCATTTTACAGAGGGCAAAGTCAAGGCTCTGAGACCCCTGGCCCTCACGTCCCCGTCCCCCATCCCAACGAGAGCACAAATCACAAGCCTTCAAGTTTTGCACTATTTTGCTCAGTTTCCTGCCTGAATGGCACAGGGCCTGACCCTCTGCAGGTGCTCAGGAGGAAATGTTGGCGGAATCAATAAGGAACAGCTAATCTCCCATCTTCAGAGAACCCTTTGTCTCCTCCCTCCCCCTGCTCCCCACACTCCATCAGGGACCGTTCCAGTGGCATCCTCTCCCATAAGGCCGCTCAGATTGTTCCTGTTTCTTCTTTGTCACCGCCCCTGCTCCCGCGAAGGCCTCGTGAACCCTTACCTGGACCGTGGCGATAGTCCGCTCGTGGGTCTCCCTGCCTCCACTCCCCCTCAGCACAGAGCTCTCGATGCCGCTCCCCGAGTCCAGGAACTCCGGTGGCCAGGGAAATGGCATCGGCGTGCCCTTCCAGGCCCATCACGCCTTGCCCTCTCCTGTGCTCTTGGCACCACCCCCCCCCACACACACACACACGCACTATTTCACATACAACCCATGCTTTTCAGTCTCCAAGCCTTTGTTGTCCCTTTCGCGGGATATCCCTCCATTCCTCACAGCCAAACCCAATCTGTTCTCCAAGGACCATCACAGCCCCTCTAGAAAGCTTCCTGTTCCCCTCGGAGCGAGGGGCCCCCATCATCTGAATTCAGGGGAGAACCCTGGACAGGTGATCAGGGGACCTGGGCTCTCATTCTCACAGCCTAGCACTACGTGGCCATGACCTTGCTTTGCTCTGTCTGTGAAATGGGATGGTCTGGGTCTCTGCAGTCCAGACCGAGTCTGTCGTGCTCACGACTGCATCCTGGCTCCAAGCATAGGGCTAGGCTTACAGCCCTTGCTCCGTAAATGCTCACTGAATGGCCTCCAGGTCCAGGTTCTGAGGGTGTGACTTCGTCTTGTGCAGGCAGACCTTTGGGGCTCCCCGAGGGGGGGCAGAGGGGATGCTGTGGTGCAGACACTTGCACATAAATGGTGCTTTTTACTCTCGAAGCTGCCCTGCGGGCTGGGCCTTCCTGACCCCGTTTCACAAATGAGGAAGGTTGACAATCGAGGGTTAAATGATCTGCCAGGCCTCACACCCAGGCCCTGGGCTCCAAATCCAGTGCCTCCTGCTCTGCCCAGGGGCGTCCCTGCGCTCTTAGAATCAACCCTGAGTCCTTTGTGGCCTTCTGAGGCCCTGCCTGCTCAGGCCCGGGGCCTCTCCAGGTTGACCCTCCCCCTGAGGAGCTTAATCCCACCTCTGGGCCTTTGGACTTGCTGTTCCCTCTGCCTGGAAGGTTCATCCTTGTCATCCGTGCCACCTCTCAGAGAGACCCTCCTTGCCCACCCAAACCAAGACACGAGTTTCGTGTCCCTCATGCTCTTCCCGCGATGTCTCACATATCTGTGCCCGTTCATCACCTGTGTCTTCCACGAGGCCAGGGGCCTCGCTGCCCTGCTCATCTCTATGGCCCAGCACCTGGCTAGGAGTGGCTGCTGTGAGATGGGTCTTTGCTTTGCGGCTCTGGGGCAGGTGAAGAGGGATGGTGGTTGGGGGCAGGGATGTGGTAGATTGGGGACCCCAGGAATAGAAGGTGCAGCCTGCTCCCAGAAGCTGGATTTAAGAGAGGTTGAAGCTGGGAGGTGTTGCCCCCCCTTGTTCTCACCCCCCGACCCCCCACCATGCCTCACACTCATTTCCTTCCTGGAGTCAGTCTCATTTGCTTTCCCTAAAAGCCGCTGAAGGAGCCAATATGTACGTGATGAATATTTCATCTCCTGAGTGTGGATTTGCAGGAGAGCTGTGATCACTGGGGAGGGAGTGCTGCCCAGCAGCCTGGGAAGGAGGGGCCTGAGGACGCTGGTGATAGGGTCTCCGAGATGCAGGGCCCAGGGCCCACCCCCTACCTCTGCAGATACCTTGACATTGCAAGGCTCAGGACTGGTGGGAAGCCCCAAATCTGGGTACAGATACTCTGTGTTCTCTGGGGCTCCCAGCCCCTCCTTGAGGTTCAGCTCTGGTTAGGTGGCTAGGGGCAGACTTTGCCATTAGCTCACAGGCTCAAGTTGCCCACGGGAAAGATTCAATGGGCATTGCGATGGCTGAAGATGTGGAGTCTGGCCTGGTCATTATCTATAGTGGCTTCTTAACTAGGGTCCTGTGAATTATGTCACCCCAGGGATGGAGGTTGGGAAACTGCAGACTGAGAAAGGAGAGGGTACAGAGGGGGTGCTGAAGGGCAAGGAGTGTGAGTACTCAGTCCCTCCTAACCCCGTATGTCGAGACCATTCCTAACCTCTCCATCATGCTCTCTGCTCCGCCTTCACCATGGCCACAGCATCCTCACGGGGATGGTCCAGCTGAGCTTCTCTAGCTCTGCAGTCAGGCGGTCCTGGCTGCCAGTCCTCTATTCCTTTGACAGTTGAGTGACCTCTGAACCTCTCTGAGCCTCAGTTTCCCTGTCTGAAATGGTGTTGGTCTCACCTCCTGGCAGGGTGATTCCAAGGGGCCAGCAGAGTGCCTGGCACATAATAAGGACTTATTTTAGTATTTGCACCCTCCCCCAACACACAAACACGTACGCAGACCACTGCCGTTCCTCTAGCGTACACCTCTGGGTGGAAAACAAAGGACCACTCGTTCCTTCCTCTTTGACCCAGGTTCTCGCTCCTCTCCCTGCACCTGTCTGCCTCTTGCTGCCCACCCCGCTCCACAGCCTTGAGCCTCTGCTATGGAGTTGAGGTGGCAGAAGGAAGGCAGGCATATTGCTCCCTGGGCCTCAAGTAGCCCTGGATCCAGATGACCCCTTGCCGTGAATCCCTTGCCCCCAGCCCCAAATCTCTGTAGCCAGCCCTGTCGCTCCCCCACTGGCCAGGAGCCGTCCCCTCACTCTCATCCCCACCCACCACATTACCCTCTGAATACTCTCATTATACCATTACTAATTAGGGCTGCTCGGCAAATTGGCGGCTGCATTAGAGGGACACAGTGTGCGGGAGCATATGGCATAATATCGTATTAATGAACACTCTAAATTCAAACCCGGGTCAGCTGCTCGCTTCTCACCGGTGTCACCCACGCTAACGGGAGGGAGGGGGAAAAGGCACTCAACCTCTCCCTCGCTTTCCTTGCCTCCAAACACACATTCCCTGGCATGGGCTGGGCCGACAGAGGTGTTGTTATCATGTCCTGGGAATGGAGAGAGGAGAAGAGAGTCTGGGCCCCCCTGGAGGCTGCAGAAGGACCTCCCCTCCCTGCTCATGTACAGTAGACACTTAGCACGGTCGGGAAAGTAATAATTAATAATAATCACACCAGGGCCTGGAGCTAGACTTTTCGCCCAGATTTTCTCTGCCTCCCAATCTCCCTTGGAAGAGGGTGTTAGCGCAGAGGGGCCAACTGAGGGCCACAGAGGTATGTGTGTGTGGGGGGGGCTTTCTCAAGGATGCAGAGTGGCCGAGCTGGAGGGCCCAACTCGCCACTCTGCTTTCGAAAGCACACTTTCCCCACTCTGTCCAGCGGGGAGGGAAGCTCAAGGAAATCTCAGCACAGGACCCTTTCCCACCCCTGCCACCACCCCTCCCAGTCTAATAGCACCCACACACCCACAGAGCACCAAGGTCTCTGGTTTTACCTGGGAGTGGGGGGATCTGGGAGGTCCCCCAGGGAATTCAGAGACAGCACTCGACAGGCTTCTTTATCTTTAAGTTCCCAAGGTGATGCTGGGGGTTCCATCCCCCAAAACAGACTGGGAACTGGGCTTGTCGGCTCCAACTGGCAACCCCGGGGGGAGTGGGGACAAAGATCCTTGCTTTTCTCCTCAGAGGAGAGCAGAATGACACCTTCACATCTGGTCTGTGAGTCTTGGAGGCAGGTGCTCTCCTGCCTCCCTAAATCTGGGCAGGAGGTGAGGGAGGGGCATTTGTGAGTGGGGGCCAGGTTGGGATCAGCCTGAGGAGGCCTCGAAGAAGAGGTGAGCTCCGGCCACAGAGCTCAGGTATTGGCTGGTCTCTGGGTTTCCACTAGGCTCAGTGGATAGAGCATCGGCCCGCGGACCAAAGGGTCCTGGGTTTAATTCCAGTCAAGGGTGCGTACCTGGGTTGCAGGCTCCTCCTGGGCCCTGGTCGGGGTGCATGCAGGAGGCAACCTATCAATGTGTTTCTCTCACATCGATATTTCTCTGTCTTTTCCTCTCGCTCTCTCTCTCTAAAAATTAATGGAAAAATGTCCTCAGATGAGGATTAAGGGGGGAGAAAAGTGAACTCTGACCAAGTCCTGGAGTGAGATGGAAAGACCTGAATTTAAAAAAGCAACAAAACACAACAGTTTGTGCCTCTGCGGGGGCTGCAGAAAGACAAAAAGCTGGGTGGGCCAAATGCCTCTCTATCAAACCCGCCTGCCGGGGGTTTGGAGGGGCAGTGTCCACCGATGGCCAGCCCAAGGTGCCCTAACTCCTACCCAGGTGTGCGTCCCCATACCATCCGACTTGTTGTCTGTTGATATCAATGATTCCCTAACCACAGCCAGTTCCCGAGCTCATAATTCCTCATTTCACCTCAAAACGAAGGGCTGTTCCACTCCTGCTGCCTGCTGAGCCCGGAGACTGGAGTGGGGGGAGAGGCTGGTCCGCTCAGGGCAGAGCCTGGACTTTGGCCTTCCCTGGAAAGCTGACTAATAGCTCTTGGCATCTGAGTGTCTTAGAGACTCGTTTTGTGTGTTATCCCCAGTTGGGGACAGTCTGTCTCAGAGATGGGAGGGGTGGGAGTGCCTGACCAGATTCCAAACCAAACCACACAACCTCTCCTCTCTCTGCTCTCCCACCCCGACACGGGGGCCGGGGGGCGGGGGCGGCGTTCAGTGCCTAGGAGACACCCTCTCTGTGTCAACTCCAGATGAGTCACCATGCAGACCTCTTCTGGCACCTTCTCTGGCCTCTGTCTTTGTGAATTCAGTTCCTGACACCCTACCTGTCTCCCTCACGCAGGCTGTGACCATCAGATGTTTCTGGTGCATGAGAGGGTTTTTTAGGACACATTGTTCGGGGCACCCTTGTTAGAGCATTAGAGGACCCTCCTCTACCCATTCTGACAGGGACGTGGGGTTGCCATCCGCCTCTGAGTGTATGGGATAGGTGTGGGGGAGGGGTTAGGAGTAGTGGGCTGCTGACGGCCATCAAGGGCCCCTGTCTGGAATCAGAGATAAGTCACCTGAGCTTTAATGTCCTTGGTACTGCAGGACCCCAGAAGTGAGTGCCCTCTCTGTTTACTTTTCCATCTGTGAAATGGGTGTATTCATGTAGCTTAGCCAGGATGGAGGGATGCTTCTGTGGGAGACCCATCAGCGGAGGCACAAGGCACAGGCCAACCTGAGCATCACCATTCTCCTCCCCAGTCAGCTCCATGGGGAAAAAAAGAGCAGCCTGGACAAACTCTGTCCCTCCCCTGGGCTGTTGCATAAGGGTGGAGACTGCATCGGCTGGTCACTGCTGCCCCAGCCTAAAGGTGGTTATGGTTTGGGGGCATATAAAGTAATTGGTGGTACCAACAGGAAGTGTGAAAGCTCCCCTTCCCCACAGACCTGCAGCCCCTGGCCCAGGACAGTCCAAGTGCACATCCTGCACCCCTTCTCCCACTCGCCCCACTCCCCACTGCCCTGGCCCACATCTGCTGCTCTCCTGTCCCTGAGCTCTGCCACGCACACCTCTGTGGCCATAGGATCATTTTCCTTTGTCTCTAGAACCTGGAGATCCTTGCCTTCCTCCCTGTAGCTCTCCTAGCACGGGAGCCCAGGAGGAGTAAATAATTGTTGTCCCTCCCAGCCCTGACCAACTTGGCAGAACGGGGGTGTTGGGGAGTGGTCATCAAGCTGTGGATGCCAATTACTTTATATGCCCCCAAACCATAACCACCACCAGCCTGTCCGTTCCCGCAGCTGGAGCTCCTCACTCCCTAGAAGGGGAGTAAACAAGCCTAGGAAAGGTGTTGGCTGGTCTCTGGGTTTCAGAAGCAGCTTGTCAGGACTTGCCCACCCCTCTTCAGAGGCAATAAGCTCTATGATGAGGCTTCAGCTGTGTGTGTGTGTGTGTGTGTGTGTGTGTGAGAGAGAGAGAGAGAGAGAGAGAGAGAGAGAGAGAGAGAGAGAGAGAGAGAGACTAAGATTCCAAGGAGGTTGGGCCTCTTCCCTGATGAGCAGTGGCTGGGCCAGAGGGCGCTGAGGGTCCTTTCCTTGGAAACCTGAACCTGGGACCAGGAGAGGTGAGGTGATTTGCCCAGGTGACAGAGCCAGCAGGACACAGCCCCAGGTCTGGGTGAAGTGTGCTTTCCACAGGGGGACCCCTGTAGCTAGAGTTCAGTCTAGGGACACCCTAAACAACAGAACCCCAAACTCACAGTTTGCACACAGTTTTGTCCCACTGGCCCTGTGTCAAGGGCAAGAACAGAACTGACTGGCCATGTCATTTGAGGTGTCCAGTGCAACATCAAAATTCAAGGCCCCTTGTTTAAAACGACGAAGTCTTCCAAGACCCCTGCAGAAGAGCATTGCATCATTAAGCCACGCAAACACGGGGCCCTGTGCACACATCACCAGCCCTCACCCCCGGCCCTGGACCAGGGCTGTGGCAATGCACTCCCTCTGCAGCGGCAAAGGCCTTGGGTGGAATTCCCACACACTTTCTAGGAGCCTCCCTGCCAGGAGTCAGGGTTCTACACCACAGTGGCCCCACCACAGCCCCTACCAGGTGCAGTCAGCCTGGCTGACCCCCGGGATCAGGGGGAGCTGCCTGGGGACCAGACTGGCTCTGGCTCTTGTAGGGGCAGCGGGCAAGGGATCTGACATCTAAGAGAGAAGCTGCCCAGAGTGGAGGCCCCGTGGATTTCAGAAGAATGCAGGGGCCAGGGTTTCCTCGGGGGTGGAATTGGGGTGCTTCTTTAGCATTGCCATGGGTCTCGTATAAGGCACAGGTCATGCAGGTGTCATCTGCTTCCACGGGTGCATTAGGTATATGCAGGGAAAGCTTGTACTGGGTGTCCCTCAGGTGCATGGGCTGCACATACACCTGTGTGTGCCCTCAGAGCCCGAGAACAGGGTGGGCAGGTTTAGGCTTCCCCATCCATGCTGCCCCCACAGGTGCCCTGGCCTCTGTTATGGAGGGCACGTTCCTATCCTCGGGCATTCTGCTTTGGAATTCAGGCCCTTGCCAGCCTGTTCCCTGCTTGCTAACTATAAACTATCTGATTTATATTCATTAACCAGTACTAGACAGCGGCAGGCGCAGCAAACTTCAGTGGGGGACATGCCTCCATCGACAGGCGGACTACATTTCAGTTAATTAAGGGGCTGTAATTGTTGTCCAGGACAAGGGTCCCCAGGGCACAGGCTTTGTAAATAACTACCCTCCACTGCCCCCTGCTCTCACCCCCCTCCTCCCTCCTTCCATCCCGCCCTCCTAGGCCTCAGAAGCCAGGTAAAGGGAGCTGGGGCAGGAAAGAAGACTGTGTATAGTTGGGGGCAGTGGTTGAGGACCTGGATGTGGGGGTTCCCCTCCTACATCCCTTTCCCAGAAAGGCCACATTCTAGGGCCTGAGGTAGGCTGGGGGTAGTGCTAGGCAGAGCATGATGGGACCGGGTCATAGAAACTTGGATTTTACTGCTCACTCTGGCTCAGTCCGGGAAGGCAGGACCCGTCTGCACATGTCCACCGGTGTGAGGACCCCATATGTATCCATCCTCTCCCTGAGGCCCAGTTATTTATGCTGTGTCCCTTATCTGCCTATATGTCCACCCTGTGAACTCAACCATGAACCCTAGGCTTGCTGGCATCTGTTGGGCATTGGGGGACTTCAGGGGCTCCAGTGAAAGCTAAACAAAAAGGCGGTGGCATCTCACCAGCCCAGACAAGTAGAGGAGGCGCTCCCTCTGGAGCTCAGAAGGTTCCAGTCCGATGGAGGAATGGGGGTGCCGTCCAGGGGCTCCCACTTTGACAGGGCGGGGCTCCTCCTCTCAACCAGTTCTTGGTCTCATATCGAGCAGGGTGTAGCGGGTCGCCTGGGAGGACAAAAGTCTGAGGGGGGAGGTACAAGATAAAGGCAGCTGAGCAACCAGTGCATACAGGTGTGTCGTGCAGGTGTGTGAATCTCTGAGAACGTGGCAGCGGGAGAGACCTCCTGGGAGAGGGGTGTCTTGAGCCAACGTTCAAATGAAAGGATGTCGTGAGTAAACGAGCTTTGCTGGAGGCATGTCTCATCCGCCCGTTCTTCACACAGATGTTCCCAGGTGCCTCTCTGTGCCAGGGATAAGATGGCAAATAAGACCTGCCGGTTTCCTTCCCTCCCAGAGAACAAAGGGTGGGAGTGGTGGGCTGGTGTGTGTGTGTGTGTGTGTGTGCAGGCCGTGTGCTCACATATGCATGTGCTAACTGTGCATAGTTTCCAAATATCTGTCCAGTGCCTGAAATATTTCAAACACCCGTGGGGCACAGGAAAAGCCATGAGCAAGACAGAGGGTTTTTGTCCCATGGAACTCACACCGGCCCATGTATGTGTGTGCAGGTGGGCACGCAGTACCTGTTCCTGGCCCCCAAGCCAAACTTCCTTCTGCCCACTCAGGACTTCAGCCAGGACTCATGCCACTTTGTAACCATCCCTGGAATCATTCTCCTGGGAGGTTTGAACCTGTGACTGCTGTTCCCACCTCACCACCTATCCCCTGCTGTGGACCCAGGGAAACCACACACGTTTTGTTTTCAGCTGCCCTTGAATCACTGAAGCTAAATGAGACTTGATTTTTGTTACCCTCACTTGGCAGCTTAGGATCATCTGTGCCCACCCTCCATGCTCCCTGGACCCCTCAGCAGGAATCTCAGGGTTGACCACAACCTTTAAGATGACTTGTGATAAGATGCTCCTGGGATTCACTATTTAACTTGGTTCTATCTGGATAGAGTTCAGCAAAGAAGAGAAAATAAGTTTCCATGTCCCTCCCTTCTTCTAATCCCTCCCCCACCCCCATTTCCACCTATCAGCCCTTATCTGAAAAAAAAAATTAGAGAGTTATTAGGAGTTTTATTAGGGGTGAGCAGGTTGGTAATGAAATTACATTTCAGCTCCTTCTCAGCCCCTGTAAGTATTAAGTGGTTTGATCAATGGTGTTCACACAATTAATTCTGCCTGATTGCCGAGAGTGGCTGTATCGACAGTTGGGTTTCACACCCCGAACTTTGTCTCTTAGCCAAAACGTGCCTTCAGGAAGCTGGGAGGGCGAGGGTGGGGCTGCCTGTCAGCGAAGGCCACATTCAAGCTCGTGCAGATGGTTTTCTATTTTGTCTTTAAGCTTCAAAGAAATTGAGGTATCACACCAGAATTAAATGATAACACGCCAGACCAGGAGAGGGGAGATGTGGACCAGCATTCTGAGAGCACCCCGGCCAGCTCTCAGACCTGTTCTACTGCAGGCCTCCTTCCTGGGACAGGGCAGTTCAGCCTTCGTCCTTCTCCTGCCTGTGTCCCAGGCTGTCATCCAGAGAGCCTGCCGGGTATCCCATTCAAATCCCAGCTGCTTTCATGTAATCCACGACTCTTATTGGATCTTCTGGGGATGTGAAAGGCTGCTTGGCCATGGCCCTTGGTGAAACAACAGTACTGATGACAAAGGCTGTGTTCGTGAAGCTGGGGAACCTCCAGTTCCTGGGACCCTGCCCGGCAGAGTGTCTGTCCTTACCAGCACCCCATCCGACCTCCCCGTGGCCTCTGCACACATGGCTCCAGCAGGGACCAGGTAGCCCCTGACACCAGGGCTTTGGGACAGCCCGAGGTGACTGGAGGGAAAGCCATGAAAGTGTTGGTCAATGAGATTCTGGGAAGGGGTGTAGGGGCAGAGACCAAGGAGGGATAGACTAACAGCGGCAGCTACATTCTCAGGGAGGGGCGCGAGCTGTTTTGCCGGCATGCTTTCATGCCCCTTTCTCCCCTGTGACCAGGTGCAAACACAGACTCAGGGCAAGTAGAGTCTTTCCCAGGGTCTACCCTATAATGATCCCATGTTGTCAGCCACTCCTTCTCACTTTACAAGGTGCTCTAATGTTTATGATCTTATATAAAAATAGTCACTGGTGAGCACGCAATGAGGTATACAGATATCGAATTACGTTGTGTACCTGAGATCTCTACAATGTTATTAACCTATTCGTGGGCCCTTTTTATTGATGAACAAATTGAGGCTCAGAAATGAGTCTTGTCTAAAGTCACAGCGCTCTTCCACTGTGGCAAAGGAAGGTCTCAGACTTAGGTGTGTACAGATGAAGGCCCAGCACTGTGTCAAGGAAAGAACAGGAACAGGCAAGAAAGGCCAACACAGACAAACGTCAGCACAGACACAGCAGAGACAGAGCAAAGCAGAGCCCGAAAAAGGGAAGGAAACGCATTCGCCGTGTCCCTCCCCCCCACCCTGCCCCTTTGCCCATCTCTACTCAGTTGTCCAGGGGAAAAATCATCTTAAGCAGGTGTCTTGCAGCCTTGCATTTAAGAAAAATGCATGGAATTAAGTTCCTAAAAAGCTAGGAAAGCTGAACCAAACCACCGTTGGGGCTTGAAATGAGATTTTATGTTTTTCCTGTTCTGGGCACTGAGCCATCCATGGTGCCACGTGCCAGGCTGGTGAGGACCACTTGCTCCTTAGGGGCACCAGGGCTGGTGGCCATCCGCCCAGCCTGGACCAGCCTGGCTCTACCCTGGTGAGTGCCAGCTGCTTGCCGGCACAGAGGGCCAGGCTCACAGAACAGCCATGGGGGAGTTCTAGGCCTTGTTGCTCAGAGTGGTCCAGGGACCAGCAGCATTACCTGAGGCTGTTAGCAATGCAGTGTCGGCCCCGCCTACCGGATCTGAATTTGTATTTTAACAAAAACCTGCGGGTGATGCGTCGGCCCATTCCAGCTTGAGAAGCTCTGCTCTAGCTGAAATCCAAATAGAGGACAAGCCCCAGTCCCAGCGGCCCCCTTCGCCCTGCCCTGGGCCCCTGCATGCTGAGCAGCTCACACACACACACCCTGCAATTGCTGAAGCCTGACAGAGTGCGGCCATGGGCACAGGGGAAGGAGGGAGGGAGGCGCCCACCCGCCCTGAGCGGCTTGGGAGGTGCCTGCCAGCTGCAGCCAGAGGGGGTGGGGGTGGGGGCAGGGGCGTTTGTCTCTGTCAGCAGATCTTTCTGGAAGGAGAGTCAAGGTGCCCCTCGATCCCTCCCCTTTCACATGGGCACTGAGTATAAGAACGCCGTGTGCAGGGATGGCAGGGCAGGTGGCCAAGGCCACTGGGTTCACCTTCCCCAAAGGCACCATGGTTCTTGGGTCCTGTCCCTGCCTCTCCAGGCCCTGCACTCTCAGAGCTGGCCCCAGAGGATCAGGCCAAAGAGCTGCTTCTCTCCTCAAAAGGGGGAGTCAGTCGTCTGCGCCCACCCCGGCTGAGGGAGTTTGCCCTCCTCCCTCCTCCCTTTTCCCTCCCCCTTCCTCCCTCCCCTCTCCTCCCTTTGGAAGTTTGCCTCCCCAGCTCCTGCTGAGGCACCTGCTCCTCCCCAGCCTTCTCACCACCTGGCCCACAGGGCTGGGTCCTCTGCTGGCTCCCAGCGTGCCATCTCCTTAAAGAGACAGCTGCTCCATGTTCCTGCCGGCATAGCTACCCTGAGAATAGACTCAGAGGCCATGATCTCCAAGCATGGGGAACGGGCTGGGCTCCATCCTTAAGCCCTGAGAACTAGCCATCATTCGACCAAGGGATTATCAGCCCTAACCACATTCTTAAATCACCTAGGGAGCTTTAAGAGAGACCTGCAGCTCAGCCCAGGCCAATCAAATCAGAATTTCTTGGGCTAGTCCTCCCTTAACATAGGTCCTTGGAACTTTGGATAAACAATGTATAACACAACCAGTGTTGCCGTAGGCTAATGGTATAAACTCAAGTTAAGTTCTTTGGCATCGACATTATAACAAAATGAAGTTAATTGAGGACCTGATGTATTCTTGAAATACTAATGTGCAGCCAGGGTCAAAAGAACCACTTAGCCAGTCTGTCAACCTCACTTTACCAACGGGGAAGTGTGGCCCAGATGATAACAACAATAATATAGCCATGTCCCAGGAGAGGGGCTCACTCAGGCCCCACTGCAGAGCCAAGCCTAAAGCATTCCAGCCAACACAGTGAGCTCACAGCCCTGTGATCTGGGGGAAGTTGCCTAACCCCTGACTCTCACTTTCCTCACTTATAAAATGGGATAACGATGTGTAAATTATGGACTGTGGTGAGAATGCCCTACATGTGTAGGTGTTCAATAAAAAGTTGCTGAATGAATGAGGGAATTTACACTTGGACCGTTTCCTGGAGGAGGCATGGGGTACTCCACTTAGCAATCTCAGCTCTGCACACCAATCCCAAGAGAATCCTGGTTGTCCAGGGTCTCAGGCTTTTGAAACTTCTGGAGGGTGAGGGCAGAGGGCCAGGCCGTGGGAGGCTTTTCTTGAAGGGGCAGAATTTATCCACGTGGTTGAGGCCCCAGCATTTCAGGCCAAGGTGTGGGCAACTTGACAGAGAATAAGCACTTCATTCATCTTCTAGCCACCTCTTGCCCAGCCCTGTTCCACTGGAGTGGCTCTGGCCACACTGTGGGAGGGGCTGGACGCTCACCTTCCCTTCACCCCTCTCCCCTGCTGGAGCCCAGCCAGAGTATCTGTGGGGTCA
>PVJC01002579.1:20852-78113 GCA_004026665.1 Murina feae
CCCCCCCCCCCCCCCCCCCCCCCCCCCCCCCCCCCCCCCCCCCCCCCCCCCCCCCCCCCCCCCCCCCCCCCCCCCCCGCCTGCCCGTGCCACCACCATGACCCCCAGGGCAGCCTGAGCTGGGCAGGGCCCACCTTAATCAGCTCCATCACTGCTTTGATAGGAGGAAAGTCACGATGGGGAGATCAAACCAGTTGTATTGGGGCATGAAGGGGGCAGGGAGTAGGTCCTGGGATCTGAGCAACCATCCTGGGCAGGAGGGGGCACTGGCTTGTTTTCCTTCCTTGAGCAGGTACAAAGGAAGCCACATTCACTCAGCCCTGCCTTTGAAGCTCACCTCTGAAACCTGGGCTCCTGGGTCTGAGCCAAGGGGACCCAGACTGCCAGTGCCCTCTCCCCAGGCCCCTGCCCACCCCTCTAGAGACTGGTGTGGTTTCTGATCTGGGAGATCAAAGGGTCCCCCCCCTCCCCTGCAGTTAGAGCCCTGGGTTGAGGGTGACTATCAGGGCAAGGTGCACAGGGTCCCCTGCAGGGGCCCAAGCTCGGATTTCAGAGGACTCCAAACACATAGGCGCCCACATACGTCTGGGGCATCTCCACACAGGTGTCACTTCATTTCTTCCTCACACTGGTTATTGTGTCCCTGGTCCCATTTTACAGATGAGGGAACTGAGGCTTTGAAAGGTTAAATAACGTATCTGAAGAATTGGAATTGGAAACCTGATCCCAACTCCAGGTCTGTCTCCCCACTGGAAAGTTCCCTCCCCTCCCTAAAGATGGAAAGTAATTTCCAATTTCTGGTCACCAACCCAGTTATATGCTTCAATTCCCAAAGCCAACAGCTCAGAAAGGCTACCCCTTTTCTCTTTTTTAAAGTATGTTTTTATTGATTTTTAGGGAGAGGAAGGGAGAGAGAGTGAGAGAAACATCAATGAGAGAGAAACATCATCGATTGCCTGCCTCCTGCAGGCCCCCCACTGGGAATTGTGCCCACAACCCAGGCTTGTGCCCTGACTGGGCTGTGCACTGGACACTGATCCTGAATAGACCAGAACTGAGCCAGTGACCTCTTGGTTCCTGGCTCTGTGCTCAACCGCTGAGTCACGCTGGCCAGGCCAGGCTACCCTTTTCTTATTTCAAAGTGCACTCATTTCAGTAGCCCCTCCTGGCCAAGCAGGAAGGACAAGGCATCCAGGGCTCCACCATGAAGCTCACTCTCCCTCCTACTCCAGGCACATCAGTCCCCATTTGCCTTTATATTTGCCGAATGGCAGCCAGGACAGGAGAACAGGTAGTAGGGGCCAGCGGGATACCCAGTCTCTCCACTGAGGTCCCCTTAGATGCTGGAGGGCTGGGAGGGGAGGGCCCTGGGCCAGGGCTCAGCTCTTTCCCAGGCGGAAAGAAGGAGGGTCGAAGACCCGCCCCCCATTCCAGCTGCCTCTCACCTGACCCCTCACCTGGCCTTCTGCTTCCTCTCTTCCTCCCACCACCCCAATCTCCTGGCCCCTCACCTCACTCCAGACTACCTGATCAAAGGCAAGAAGCTGGGAGCCATTAATGATCTCCTCCCTCCTCCTCTTCCTTCCTCCCTCCCCTTCCCCATCCCTCCCTGTGCTCTTTCTGCCAGGACACAAATAACTGTTTCCCCAGGTGGAACCAGACTGGGTCAGAGATAGAAGGGCCTACACCAGCTCCCTCATTTTACAGATGAGCAAGCTGAGGCCCAGAGAGGGTGACCTTTCTCAAGGTCACACAGCAAATTAGTGGCTGACCTTTGGAAGCCTAAATAATGAAGAGATTTTTGTCTCTCCACTGGCACAGGTGTTTTGAAACAGATAGAACATTCATCTGTAAAACAGTTAATCTAATCAGCACTGTCCAATAGCCTTTCTCCAGTGGTGGAAATGTTCTATATTCGCACTGTACTGTACTGTATGGTACACATTCATACTGTATGGTAGCCAGTGGCCACACATGGCCATTAAGCACTTGAAACGTGGCTAGTGTGACTAAGAAGATGGACTTCTAATTTAATCCAAATCTACATTGAAATAGCCTCGTGCCTACTGGCTGTCAAATTGGACAGCTCAGAGCTGTGTGCTAAGTTAGCATCGCTCTTTTTTAGATTTTCTGCTTGTAAAATTCTGGGTACATTCATCAAAGCTGACTTTGGGGTTTGAGTTTTGTTTTAGGGGCACTCAACCACTAAGACTGTCTGTTGGAGTCCTCTTGTCTGGAACTCAAATTGGGGTCTGTAAAAGATGACAAATGGTACAAAGGACATTCTGTGGCATGTCAGAAGAGGGATAGATTGTACCCAGTGTGGGGAAGGAGAATCACCTACGGGAGGGTTTTATGCAAGGAGCATTGAGCTAGCGTGTGGAGGCAGTGGGAGCAGCATCAGCAAAGGCACAGAGGCAGGCAATGCGGGTCTATTTGGGAACAGTGTCCATAGGCGCAGCAGCACACGGGATGTACATAGGCACAGCAGCACACAGGATGTACATGGCGCAGCAGCACACGGGATGTACATAGGCACAGCAGCACACGGGATGTACATGGCGCAGCAGCACGTGGGATGTACATGGCACAGCAGTACACGTGATGTACATGGTGCAGCAGCACACAGGATGTACATAGGCGCAGCAGCACACGGGATGTACATAGGCGCAACAGCACACGGGATATACGTGGCGCAGCAGCACACGGGATGTACATAGGCGCAGCAGCACACGGGATGTACATAGGCGCAGCAGTCCTCTGAGCTGCAGTCTCTTTCACCTTCTCATGCTCTGACCATTGTCCAGTTTCCCATGGGGACTGTGCTGTGGTGCCCTGTGTGTTGAAGGAGGGGGATGCCTGTCTGAAGTGATGGGGAGGGGAGGGAAAAGCAAGGAGGTGACGGGAAGTCCCCGCTTTCCCCATCTGCACCCTAACTCTGACAGAGACACCTGCAGGGCAGGACAGCCCCAAGCCCATTTAGAGTCATACCCAAGGAAGCTCAGTGTCCCCGACTCTCTGCCTAAGTTTCTGCCCCACGGCACTCAGTAACAGCCTCCTTTTGAGAAGAAGACATTCCCTCTATGGTCAGGTTAAATGTTTAAGAATTGGGGATCCAGAAAATATAAACAACAAATCAATACGACAAAAAGGAAAAAGAGCCCTGGCCGATTTTGCTCAGTGGATAGAGCATCGGCCCATGGACTGAGGGTCTCGGGTTCCATTCCCATCAGGCTGGACCCCTGACCCCTGGTGGGAGCACATGCTGAAGGCAACCAATTGGTGTGTCTCCCTCACATCGATGTTTCTCCCTCTGTGTCTCCCCCCCTCCCTTCAACTCTCTCTAAAAAGCAATGGAAAAATACTTTCAGGTGAGGATTAGCCAAAACAAACAAACAAACAAACAAAGAAACAAAAACTTGATAGATGGATGGGCAAAAGATAGGAACAGGCAATTCACAGAAAAGGAAACCCAGATAAATGTTCAATAAATAGGAAAGAATAATCAACTCTTGACACATCGTACACTTTCAACTTATACAATGTTGTATGTCAGTTACATCTCAACAAAGCTGGGAGGGAAAGAATCAACCCCACCAGTAATCAGGGCAATACAATTACACAGTAATGTGCCACTGTTCCACATTAGCTAGTCTAGCAAAAATGAAACGCTTGGCCATATCTGTGTGTTGGTGTGGATGCAGAACAACCCAGACACCTTTGGGGAGGGACTGTACCAGGGCTGGGAGATTATAACTGGATATTACCTTCGAAGAGTCACTTGGCAACACCCCGTAAAATGAATGTGTGTGCCCTGTTGTGGTAGACCGCTGCTAGCGGATCAGCTGCTCCCAGTGAACCACACCTCCCAGCACTCACACCCTCCCACACTAACCTCTGACCCGGCTGTGTGACCTGTTTTAGCCAATGGGTTATTAGCATGAGCGACTTTAATCTCCTGGAGTTACCAGAGAACCAAAAAAATGTGTATATTTAACCCGTTTAAAGTGATATAAGAGGGAGGAGCTGTTGATCAGTGAACTCAGCCAAAGAGGCAGGAATAAGGAGCCGAGCCTGGCGAGCCCTCTGACCAAGCCCCATTGCCCCAGTGAGTGACATGATTCGTGGGGTCGTTCTTTCAGTGACATAGCAAACCTGCCCAACCACCGGGGACAAAGCGGCGAGAGGGCCAGTCTCCGTCCCAAGGAGTCTGCAATGCGCACACAGCGGCAGCCCATGGAAAGGCTCTGGGCCTGGGAAATCCCCGAGAGCACAAAGGAAAGGTGAGTGCCTGGCCTGCCGCAGCGAGGGCAGTGCCAGGAATAGTTTCTTAGAGGAGAGGACATGAGCTGGACCCAACACATCTCCCAGTGAGCCTTTTGTGCCTCTTCCTATAAAAGGCAGAGCGTGGGTCGTTGTCCCCTTCCCACAGAGAGCTCCGGCTGGAAGAACTTCCCTGCAGTCCCCTGAGGAAGGAAGAGAGGAGACGGTGGTGGCTAATGACCACAACCACCAGCCTTAGATCTGGGCCTCTTTCACTCCCATTTCCTTGTTCAGTGATGTCAGCAGGGCAGGAATCATTACCCCATTTCACAGATGAAGAAACTGAGGCGCAGAGAAGCTATGTGCCTTATCCAAGGCCTCTCAGAGAAGGGGTGACTGGGCCCAGGGAACTGAGTCTTCCATTTCAATGCTCTTGAGAGGATTGGCCGCATGTGGCCTCCCCTGTGCCAGTGCCCTCACTCCCCAGCCCCACGCAGGCCCAACTGCCTTCTGCTCACACCAGGGCCCTGGAGAGCGAGAGGTCGTGCCAACCAAACTTTGTCCAGGAGCAGGGAAACTCAGGGCAACCGTGCTGACTTCCGTGGCTGAGCGTCCCAACTTCTCCACAAGTTCCCTGGGAAGAGTCCCCTGGAATGGGGTGCAGGAAGCCAACTTTATAAAATTTTCCACAACCAGCCAAGCGGAACCAATTTTCCCTCACAATGCAATTAACGGCACCAACATTTACAAAATATGATTACAAGCGCTTTGGTTAAGTAGAGGAAAGTATATTAGATAGCAGCGAGGGGTTGATCTTAATGTGCATTTTTTTGAGAGACTTGCATTTTCTTTGTGCAAATAAAGAGGCCCTAAATTCTCCATAGGCACTAAAGTCAATGCAGTGGAACCATGATAACAAACACAGGCTCCACTTTTTGCTACATCCCCCAATTAATTAAGCCTTTCACGGGCATGTAATTAGGAACATTAGCAAGTCATAAAATTGCCGTGAGTCTTTAAATTATGTGCTGGCCCTCAGCAATTTGTTTTTAATTCCTTCTGAAGACAATGGCACTGCGGGGCCCAATAGATCTTCATAGCGGCCCACTGTGCTCTCCTCACTGCCAGGACCAGCCTGCGGGGCTCCCCTCCAAGGCAGCCCTGGCGCCCACTTTGGCTCCCAGTGCCCAGGAGTGCTGTGTGGCTCCAGCTCTTTCTTCCTTTCTTCCCACTTCCCTTTCTCTTTGTTTGTACTTCTCCTTTCTTCCTCCCTCCTCTCTCTTCCTTCTTTTGCTCCTCTCCCTTTGATTTCTTTATCTCCTTCTCCTGCCTTTCCTTCTCTCCTTCCTTCTCCTTCACCACTTTCTTCTCTATCTTCCTCCTCCACTTCCTCTTCCCTTGCTTCCCCTCCCTTCCTGGGCCGCACAGTTCCAGGCCTCTCCCTCCCCTTCCCATGATCCCTCAGGAGCAGGATGGACACACAGGGCGTGTCCCCTTCCCCGCCCTCTCTTGGGACCCAGTTCTTTAGCCCCTTGATTCCCATTCATGTTGTAAAGGACCTCAGAGGCCATCCAGCCTGACCTGCCACCTCCGTGATTTGTGGCATCAGTTATACTCCTTGGGAACCACACCCTGAAGCAATTTGGAGGTGTTTGAGGGACTGAGGGGCAGGGGTTATGACCCCCTTCCCACCATCCTTCCTCCTCAGAGGGAAGGGGAAGTGGGAGGCAATGCAAGGGGCTGTGGTGTGTGCCTTGCTGGCAAAATGTCCCTGAAAAGGCATTGGCCTTTCACTCGTCTGGCTTGTTGAGACCTAAGGGAGTGAGTGAACCCTGCTCCTCATCCCTGCACCCCCCAGACACCCTTCTTCCCCCAAATTGTTGCCCTCCAAGCCTACAACCCCCAGCTTCAGGCCTTCGGGGAATTTGGCCTTAGATCCAGGCCTTCTAGAACCAGCCCTGCCTTTTCTGCCAGCCAGAGGTTTCTCACTTACAATTCAAGATCAACTGCATCTGGACGTGGAGCCTGGAGTGGCAGACCCATTGGCACAATTTATCTCTTCTCCCAGGTTTGCTTAAATTCTGGGTAGAGGACGACTGACTTCTGGCTGGGCCCTTCCCCTTCCTCTGCACTGTTAGCATCCCCTCTCGACTCCTGGAGATCACATAGGCTTGGAGAAACCTTAGAATCCCCTAGGTGTAGGACCGGGAGGAGCATTACAAAAGAGCAAACTAAGGCCCAAACCAAGCCAGAATCCAGGAACAAAAGACCAGCTCGCTCAGCAGCTAACCACAGTGACCATCTCTTTAAAAAAATTATATATATATTGATTTCAGAGAGGAAGGGAGAGAGAGAGAGAGATAGAAACATCAATGATGAGAGAGAATCATTTATCAGCTCCTGCTCGCCCCATACTGGGTATCGAGCCTGAAACCTGGGCATGTGCCCTGAGCAGGAATCAAACTGTGACCTCCTGGTTCATATGTCAATACTCACCCACCACCGTGCCATGCTGGCCAGGCCTGTGACCGTCTCCTGTTCACAGCCAGCACAGGTCTGGAGCTCCTCTTCACAATCTCTTCTGAGCTTCTCCTACCTCATCGAGAACTAGCTCCTTCTCTCTGTTTTTCCCAAGTACAATAGACACCACTGGTGCTCAGTGTATTTTGGGTTCTGCTCGCCTTCTGAGCACACAAGAAGATAGTACTCCCTACCCATAACTGAGGTTAGGCATAGCAGTGTGACTTGTTTGGGCCAATGAAATGTGAGCAGGTGTCACTTCCAGGTACAAGTACTTAAGAGCCAATGTACAATTCTGCAAGCCTTCTTCCCCGTCCCCGCTACTCCCCACCGAAGCTCTGTTGATATGGAGGTGCTGTGGTGGAACTAGCCCCATATGGTGGCAGCTGCTCTGAGGGGTTTCCCAGACCCTTGCATGAGCAAAAAGTAGATTTTTGTCGTGTTAATCCAGTGATTTTCAGCCGGTGTGCCACAAGAATTTTTAAAACATGCAATTGGCAAAGACATATAATGTAATTTTTGGTGTGCCACAGACTTTTAGCAACTAGCTTAGGTGTGCTATGAGATGAAAGAGGTTGAAAATCTCTGTGTTAATCCATTGAGATTTGGTGATGTTTGTTACCACAGTGTAACCTAGCCTGACCTGACTAACACCCACAAAGAGCCTCTGACTGGTCCAGCTAATCTTTCTGCCCAGGCCAGGCTATTAATTGAGTCAGTATGGGGATTAGTTGCCTTTGAGTCAAATGCATACCCTGCCTGCCCCAATGAGGAAAAAACAGTATTTCAATGTAAGTTTCCCAAACTCAACAGAATAAATGTTTGACTTATTTTGGCAGACAAGGCCCTCGGTGAGCTGACCCCTGCCTACCCCTCCAAACATACTTCCTGCTGCTCCCAGCCCTGTTTCACATCTCAGGCCCAGAGACACTGACCTCATTCCCTTGTCACATCCAGCTCAGTCACAAACTACCTTTTTATACATGCTGTTCCTTTTGCCTACAATGCTTTTCCATTGACATCTCCTTCTGATGAGATTCCACTGATTTTGAAAGTCCTAGGTCAAGTATATCCTGTTCTTCTAAGCCAATGGTTCTCAACTTTCCTAATGCCTCCACCCTTTAAGACAGTTCCTCATGTTGTGGTAACCCCCAACCATAAAATTATTTTCATCGCTACTTCATAACTGTAATGTTGCTACTGTTATGAATCGTACTGTAGATATCTGATATGCAGGATGTATTTAGGCGACCCCTGTGAAAGGGTCGTTTGACACCCAAAGGGGTCACAACGCACAGGTTGAGAACCACTGTAATCTAAGCCTTTCCTGATCCATCCTGACGGGTACCCCTTGTAGCACTGGGCACATACAGCAGGTCCTTGAATGACATCTTTTTGTTCAATGTTGTAACATTGATGAGATGCCCTAGGAATTTAACTCTTGTGTATATCAATCAGTCTATGGTAAAAATGGTTTTGTCACCTGTAGGTTTACTTAAAGTCAAAGAACCTCACGACGACATTGAGGACTTAGTGTACTTCTATCTTAGACTTAAGTCTGTGAACTTGGTCTTACTGGCTTAACTTTCTGCGTGCTCAGCGCTCCCAAGACTGTAAGATTCTCATCACATGGCCAGCACCTCAGTCCTCATTTGGTCTCTCCTCTCACTCTAACGCGTTGTCGACCACACATTGCTGCAATTACAATTAGGCCAACATGCATTGATTGCTTACCACTGCCCTGCACGGGACTACACACCACATCCAGCTGCTCTCTTTGCACATGTACTGTTATCTTCATTTTATACCCATCGGAACCTCTTCATCAACTCCCCTTATGTTCCTACGATTTCTCAGTAATGCTCTTTTGAATGAATAACTGAATGAATGTTACCTGCATGAAACAAATAAATGAAATGAATTCTGACTTATACACAGAGAAGAGGCTAGGACTTCATGTGACACACCTGGATAAGCACATCTCTCTCCCCCAGTCACATGTCTCTGCTTTATACACAGCCCAGGCAGCTCTGTGTGTGTCTGTAGGGAGTCTCTGAACAGTCAGGGGTGTCCCCAGTGGGAAGGACACACATCCCCCTTGACCCTACCCCCAGGCAGGCACATGCAGGCATTCCTGACCAGAGCCAGCAGCCCCCTGGGACACTTCCAGCTCCAAGCAGGGCCCACCTGCTGGCTCAGCGCCAAGGCAGGCAGGGTGCCCCGGGAGCTCAGCTTGGGGCTCTGCAGGGCCCATTCTGAGGCAGCTGCATTCCCTTAGGGATGGGATGCTGTGATTGGGAGCCTGACGAGCAGAGTCTAACCTTGAGTAAGTGTTCTGTTGTTGTCATCCGCAGATCTAATGCAAAGCCTGCTGAGAATACGCAGTAGAGACATATATTACACCCAGAGCTTTTTATCTCGCACATGTGACCCTGCCCATCACGAGCTGTACATTTTATTCTCGCTGGTGGGACAAAAACCACCTCCCACTGCAGCATATATCAAGGGGAAGAATGTTGAACTTTCTTTGCATTAATATAAATAGCTGTTTAGGCCTCATTCCCCAGCCTGGGACCCTCTGTGCACCTGTCCTTCATCGACTCTATTTGGCATCTGGTTCAAGTTTGGTTTATTTAGAGCCCAGGTTGGCAGGCTTTTACATATTAAAGGTGCATTTTAAAAGAGCATTTTCTATTCTAATTTGGGGGAGCCCAGCTCTTTAGGGCTTTCGGGAGCGGTGTCCACCTGATTTACATTTCCCCCACTGGAGCTGAGCCACAGACGCACATTAGGATGTAAATAATAGTGATGGATACATGTATCTTCAAAGATCCATTTTCTCTTCATTTTTTCTCTCTTTTGGGGGAGGGAGCCAGCCAAGGAGGAATGGAAGTAACCAGGCTGGGGGGGGGGGGGGGGGGAGGAGAGAAGGAGCAGGGAGGGCAGACGCAGTGAATTTCTTGGAAAGGCTGGCTCCAAGGGAGGAAAGGTGGAGTTCAGAGAGCTGGGGCGCCAGGGTTTCTGCAAGATGACAGTCAGCAAGCTTAGCAAAGCCAGTGCCTTCTTTGTCTGGGGAGAGGGTATTGTGTTGCAATTAGGCCAGTTTTCAAATATCAGTTCCAGGGTGACTTTGGAAAATTCACTTTACCTCTCTGAGCTTAGTCCGCTGATTGGGCTACGGAGCTCATTGCAAATATGACAAACGAGAGACCCTGAATAGGAACAAAAGGAGGTGGAATTCTCTTTTGAATCTTGGGCCAAGGCGCTCTTAGAGGTGAGACGGGTCCCATCTGGGAGGTGTTTCCCAAATGTGGGCCCTAAGAAGACCTCATTGCAGAGGGCAAGGGGAGCTTGAAGGTGGGGGAGAGATGGGACCTGGCCTCAGCCATAGCTGGGAAGGAGGAGTCAGACTAGGAGAGAATGCCCGCCCCAAGCCCTGAAAGGAGACCTGGCTTAGGTGCCTAGCACCAGGGACCACACCAGTTCCCAGACCCTCTGAGGGCCCAGGACAGCAAGGACTCAGGCGGAGATGAGAAAAGGGGCCCTTCTGATTTTGATTTCCCCAACCAAGATTGCTTCAGAAACCCAGGGGAGAAAGCCTGGGGCCCTCACTTATGAGCCATCATGGGGGGGGGGGGGCGGAAAGATGTCAGAGCAATGACAGTGAAGAGAGGGAGGAAATAGGAGAGGGAAGCAGAAGCAAAGAAAATTGGGTGCTGGAGGTGCTCCTGACCCAGAGAGGCAGGGAGCTAGGGGGAGGGAGTGGGAAGTGGGGAGGTGGGACATGGTGGGTGGCATGGCAGCCTCCCAGGGAGGTTCCAGGGAGGTTTGATTAAGACAAGTGCTGGGAGGGAGAAAGAGCAGGGAGGGAGGGAGGACAGGAGGCAGAGAGGGAGATGAAGATGTTCTTTCATCTTCTTCCTGGAGAGAAGGGGCCAGCGGAGATAGGGAGAATGACGGAAAGTCTCATTGGAGCTGTAGGTTTGAAAGAATTTGTCTTTGGAACAAGCTTTTTATCAGTCATCCTTAAAGATCAGGATTCCTCAGGGGCCACTCCATCTTCCTCTCTTTCCACTCCTCTCTGTCTTGCCCTCCTCTCCCTGCTCCCACTGTCTCCCGTCGCAGCTCATGTGCCCTTTTTTGGCCCCATGTCTGTCTCCGTCTGTGCATGGCATCTGTCTCTGCCCCGCTCACTGCTCGCTGACAACAGGCCAGACCTCTTCAGAATCTCCAGGAGGCTGTGGGCAGAGCCCCCTGTTCATGCTACAAGTGTCTTCTTTGGCCAAATCAGAGACTCTCTCTGTGCCTCTGTTTCCTCCTCCGTACACTGATGGGTTGGACCCCGAGACCCTTAAGACAGGTCGTGGGGGTGTGTCAGTCCTCAGGGTGGGAAGGGCTGTGGAGCCATCCAGGAGAGGAGATACTTTAGAGTAGGTGGGCACTACCCTCCTTTATTAAATGAGGCCCCACGAGGCGGGTGGCCTGCCCCAAGCCTTACAATCCTGTGCTGCTGACAGCCAAACCTGCCCATGGAGGGGCAGGGGAGAGGTCTGTGCCTCAACACCAACTGTGATGGGACGCCATCAGGGCCACATTAAGACCTTTAGACGCCCCTCTCCAGATATAATTTAAAAACCCAAATAACTCGGTGGTAAATTGGTGTAAGGAAGGCCAACAAATTCCCGGTTGTCCCACTTTACTTACATGCCCTCTTCAGAATAGTAAATTCTTCTAAAACCGTAGGTAGATGGTGTGCTTTGCTGGCGTTCCCAGCATGCAGCACGTGCTTGGCCTGCTCCATGTGTCACGTGATCCAGCACAGTCCACCAGGACATAGCAAACCTAGAGGTCATCAGTTAGCCAACAGCACAGCCACAACCCCCTTACAAGCTGTACATGAGGCAGTGAGGTTGGGGCAGCAGGGGACAAGCCCCTTTTGAGGAAGATACCCTGTGGGCCAGGCTGGAAGGCCCTGAGTCCCAGGGAGGAAAGGGGGTGGGGACAGCCTGTGAGCCCTTGCTTCTGACAAACCCTCCCCCACCCATCCCAAGCCAGCTACCTTTCCCACGATGGCCAGTTGTCCAGGTGTGGCTCTCACCTGTCCTGTGTCCACAGCAGAAACAGGTTTGAGGAGCAAAAGGAGAAGGAACCTGGTCCTGACACCGCCACCTCCCTGCCCTCTCTTCCCAGTCCCATCAAGAGGCCTTGGTGAAGACAGATGGCAGGAAGGAGTTAAATAAACAGTATTCATGACACTTGCGGAGCTGGTCAGGCAGACTTGATTCAGGACCATCACAGATTCTGCAGGGGTTTGAGACTCAGCTCCAAACTTGGCCTGGGCTGGTGGGACTTGATAGCCAAGGAGCAGGGTATGGTCAGTGGGTGGAAAATTACTAAGAGGAAACATCAAGGTAAGGGGTTTTGACTAAACCAACTTAACAGGATTCTTTGCTGAAGACAGATCAGGGGGATCAGACATCACCTGGGGATGGCGGGGCGGGACTGAGAAACCTGAGCAGATATCAAGGGTGGGAGGGTCTTGCTAAAACCGGATTTTACAAGGATGGGCCTAGGAGAAGGTTCAGGAGCCTGGCTAGAGCTTGGTCTAATGGGGAGGGGAGGGGTGGGAAGCAGCTGGACACACCAACATGGATGAGTGTGGACAGGATGCAGGTGCCTTCCCCAGGTTGGTGAGAAGTCCTGTCCTCCCCTCCTCTCCCAGGAGGAGCTGCTGTGTCTTCTCAGTGCCATAGGGCAGAGAGTGGATGCAGGCACAGTCCATGGGCAGGGAGAGCTGCTGGGAGGCCAGAAGGAAGCCAAGCCAGAGAAGGTGGAGGGCTGGGCCGCCTGCCTTTCTCCACTTGCCTCTCCTTCAATGTTAACATTTTATATTCCCAGATAACCTAGCTCTTATCTGTACCCTGGCTGATGGCCTGCAGAACCCCATTCCCCCCCTGGGTATTAATGCTAAAATGTGAATGATTTGTTTTCCTTAGAAGGGATGGGGCTTGGGTTGAGTTTTCCTTGGAGCCATTAAGAACTTCCTTCTTCCTCCTTCCAAATCTGACTCTAGGCGTGAGGGTCCCCAAACCAGGAGGGGCAGTCACCGAGGAGGAGGGAGGCGGGGTGGCCTGGTGTCAGGTCTGAGCGAGAGGCAACTCTAGAAGCCCCACCTCTGGGCCAGGGACTCTAAATCATCTCTAAGTTGCCTGATCTACACCCCACCCTCCACAGTGTGAGGCACACAGGCTCCCTCCCCAGGCCCTGTCCTGCTTTTCCCAGGTGCCTGGGGTGGGAGGGGCTGTGCTCAGGGAGGAGCAGGGAGTGGGCCAGGCCCTGTGCAGAGAGGCCTCAATTTCACAGGGCTTGCTCCTGAGTGAGTTTCGCATAAAAGGATTAAGGCGAGAGGAAGTGCAGAGGAAATGGGATGTTGGACACCTTGTTAAACGGGCTGTCAGGGCTCCCAGAGCGTGGGTGCTAACTCTATTCCCCGTCTCGGCTGAGAGCAGGCCAGGCCATTACCTGAGTGATCAAAGATAGGGCCTGGGAGTCACGCCTGCAGGACCCTGAGGCTGGATGAGCCAGATGAGGGAGGCTGGACTGGTCCAACCCCCAACACACGCACACACACACCCTCTCTTTCGGGCCCTGTTCCTGAGGGAATTCCAAAGGGGTCAGGGAAAAGGGGAAACGGAGGCTCCAAGTGTCTTCCCACCTGGGCCTGCAGAGCTCTCCAGCCTGGGAATGGGGGGAGGGGGGATATTTGACCTAATGATGTGTAGATTATCATTTCCTCCCTTATCTTCACACCAGGAACATTCTTTTTCCTGAGCTCAGGGAATTGGCTCAGTTTGTGAATGAGTTTGATCAGATCAGCACTTTTCCTGAGGAGATAAGGGAGTTGGCAGGATGGGGGGGGCGGGGGGGAGTACTTCCTGGGGGATAAGGGCTGCTGAGGACCTGTTGTGAGGAGGGTCCCAGTGGTCTGCTAGTGGGGGCAGCTCACACATCCATGCAGGGCATCCCTGCCTTTGTCCCTGTCTGTCCTCTGCCCTGCCTGGACCACTTCTGCCCACATCACGTAGCCAATTCCCACTCGCCCTCTAGAGCACGGGTGGGGAACCTTTTTTCTGCCAAGGGCCATTTGGATATTTATAACATCATTCTCGGCCTTGCAAAATTATCAATTTAAACATTAGCCTGCTCTATCTGCTCAAACATTTCATTCACTCACCCCTAAAGCCTTGACAGGGCCAGACCAAATGATTTGTGGGCCTCAGGCAGCCCGTGGGCAGGATGTTCCCCACCCTGCTTTAGAGGGGTCATAGTCCTGGTTGAACATTCCAATCACCTGGGAAACTTTGTCCAAGACCCGCTTGAGACAGAAGGAACCAGGATCACCAGGGTCTCAGGCACTGGCACGGCTGTCCAAGCCTCGTGGTCATTCTCAAGTGCAGCCAGGCTAAGCTCTGCTGTCCAGGAAGTGTTCCCTCAGGCCCCATCTGGTCAGGTACCCACCCTCTTAGTCTTCTCTGCTCCCCGGGGACTTACCTTCCGGAGTCACACCTTGCACTTGGAGGTTTTGTTTACCTGTCTGTCTACCATCTCCCAGCCCAGACTGTGAACACCTGGGTGTGGGGGCAAAGGGGCACTTACCATTGTCCCCTGGGCCTTAATCCTACCGGAGGGAGATGGGCCACCAATACACAGTGCCGAGGAGGGAGTGCTGGGAGCTGGCCTTCGTCACCTTCCTATCTCCACTGCCTATCAGTCGGTGGGTCCAAAAATGTGCTCCGCGTGCACTGAATGCCAGTGGTCATATTGCCTCCGAGATGTGGGATGTGGGAAGTTATCGGACGTTTCCTCATCTTGCCTGTTGAGGGAGGGGGGGCTCCTCCATTCCCCACCAGCGCCAACAACTTTTACGTGCCTTCCATGGGGAGAAATGAGATTAGATGTTGGCCACCTTTTTCTGCAAAGGGCCGGGTAGTAAATATGTTCAGCTATGTGGGGCCTACTGTCTCTGTCTCAACAACTCTGCTGCGACAGCTCACAAGCAGCCGTGGACAACATCTGAATGAGTTGGCATGGCCGTGTCCCAGGAGCACTGTATTTATGGATGTGAATTTCATATAATTTTCACATGTCACCAAATTTCTTCCAATTTTTTTCAAAAGTCATTTCCAGCTCGTGGCTGTATAAAAATGGGGATGGACTGGTTGGATTTGGCTGTCATTTGCAGATGCTTGATTTCAATGATATGCGGGGGTGGGGGGGGGTTGTTTCCTGATTCTGAGCTTAGAGCTTTCTACCCACATGCCCCTGAGTCACCAGGGGCCTGAGCTGCCCCTCCCTAAGATAGAGGCTGTGTGAACAGACACAGTGGAAGCCTTGATCCCTTCAGGGGTGGGGGTGGGAGTGTGAAGGCTGTGAATCCTGAGACACCGTCTGATAAGTAATGTGGTTTCACTTCAGGTCATTTCCTGAAAGTCAGATCCACTTTGCACATGCGGACGTGAGCAGGAGCTTCAGAATTCACTCTTGGGGCCTCCAAATTAAAAGCCAAATAGGATGTAGCTTTTGCCGGCGCTGCATCTTCATCTGTCAAGAGCAGTTATCTTCATTGTCCGCTGCTGGGGCCTGCTCCTGTCAGTCACCCCCCGCCCAGCGCCCGCCTTTTACCTCCTCTGCATGGCATACCCGGCAGGGGAAGTGTCCACTAACGAGCCTGAGATCCCACTGGTTATTCAAACAGGGAGGGAGGTTTGATTGGGGGCTCCAATGGTGTAGCTCACCCAGCTGGGTCTTTAGAGGAACCTGCCACTTCTGGCCCAGGGTCTTAGCCATACTTTCAGAAGTTCTCTCTGGGGAAGGGGTGGGAATTCTCTATAAAGGCCCAGCTACCTTGGCAGAGTCTGATGCCTGGAAGCTGCCAGCTCCAGCCCCTGGAGGAGAGGCGGGAAGGGAGGCGGGAAGATGGATATTACAGAGGAAGAGCAAGGACCTCAGAGCCTCACACTTAGTTCTAGTTCCGGCTCAGACATTTACCTGCCATGTGACCTGGGTCAATGGCTCCGTCTCTCTGAGTTTCAGGTTTTCCAACTTCAGCAGTTTATCAGCATTCCCCCTCAGGATTGTATATTTTACGAAATATACAGGAAGCCCAACAGGGAACCAAGTGGGACCCAAACTGTCAATCTGTTCAGGGCTGTGAGTCAGTATGTCCTGGGAGTTGTGCAGCGGGACCACCGAGTTGGTGGGGGCCCTTGCTTTGCCCTTGCTCTTCCCAACTTTTGAAAATGTTGGGGGTGGGGACCTGGAAGCTGTCTTATAGTTGTTGTTCTCCTCATGACCCAGAACTCTTAGACAAATTGGCACCAGGAGACTTGGGTTAAGATTTGTCCCATCACTAGTGTGATCTCTGGCAAATTTGTTTACCTCTCTGAGCCTCGGGATTGTCATCTGTAAAATGGGGATAATGTCTCATTGGGCTGACATGTCCTTAGGGATGTAAAGGTGCTGTGTAAACATATGGGCCATACACATAATCATACAGATTTATATTTTTCCTCCTCCCTCTGGCCAGTCCTGCCATCCCCCAGCCTTGCTCCATAACACCTCCACCCTCCCCCAACCCCACACCATTTGTCAGTGCTGAGATTTGCTAGACTTGACTCACTGGAGAAAGGGGCTCTTTTCCCACTGGGGTCCCTCACCCCCTATGGCTGAGCCAGGCCAGGATGAAGCTTTTAGGTCTGCTCTCCCTGTCCAGTGGTCCTAGCCATCACCTTGGCCATCACCCCAAAAGGCCTGAAGCTGGCCTCCCTGTCTAGCTGTGTGAGAGTACTATGCCCCAAAACTACTGGAGTGGGGTCTGAGAGAGGGGCCAGGTTTCTACCCACTTTCTCACAAGTCTCCTGAAAATGGGCACCATGCCTTCTCAGTAAAAAATTCAGTATTGTTTGAAAAATTACAAGAGCAAAACGTGTTACTTGGAAAACATCTATATATATAAAAGGCTAATATGCTAAGTGTCTGACCATCTGACCAGTCACTATGATGCACACTGACCACCAGAGGGCAGATGCTCAACGCAGGAGCTGCAGTGACTTGGCAGCTGCAGTTCTCTGGTGATGCACCCTGAAACGAGAGGAGGGAGTTTGATACCTCTTCCTCGCGGGGCCTCACAATTCCACATTCTGCTGAGTGTTATGTTGTTGCTGGGGCACTGTCACCCCCCCGAATCTGGTTTATTGCACACTTGTGTTTGCGGTCCTGACAGCAACTTTGCAGAGTGCCCTCTCACACTCTGGGACTCCTTGGGGGATGTTGGAGGGCTGGTTTCAGCCTGATCCCGCAGGCCAGGCTGAGGGACCCCACCTGCTGGAAGGACCCCGCTCACTCCGCAGACACTGGGGAGGGATCGCAGGAGGGACCGCAGGAGGTTGGCTCCAGGGCATGTCCGGTCCATCTCACCCAGTCCTGCCCCACTGGCCACCTTCTAATTTCCTTTCAATGTCCATGAATCCACGCACCGGGTTACTAGTTTAAATATAAGAATATATAGTAATAGAAAGAAAGAAATGCCCTCAGCCTGCCTTCTCTTCCCCTCTGCTCCGTCTTTATGAGGCACTCCAAACCTGCCCTTACTGGAGCAGCTAAGGGGACTAACAGGGCTCCTGGTCTCTGGACCGCCCAGCACCATGCCCTACACACAGTAGGTGCTCAGTAAATGTTGGCTGACCAATACAGGACAGATTTCCTTGGACTTCAGTACAATCCTGTTGAGAGCAAGAGGGCTGTTCGGGCCGGCAGGATTTAGATACCATGAAGGGTTCAGAAACTAAGATATGGGGTGGAATGACTCAACATCAGCAAAATAATGATCTTCCCATGACGAGGTGAAGATGGGGACTCTCAGGCTCTGCTTCTGTACCAGGATGTAGAAGGTGATGTGTTACCTGTTTTGAAATGAAATTTCTTTCTTCATTCATGCTCTTGGCAAATACGAGACCCTACTGTGTGCCAGCCTTGAGGGCGGGGGTGGCAGTGGAGTGGGAAGGGCACTCAAATGAAGGAAACATTTAACGTCAGGACATTTTCCTTCAGGAAAAAGTAGGCTGAGCAGAGACGGGAGAGGCCTGGTGGTCACAGTGGACAGTGAGTGTGGGAGGGCCCTGGATAGAACCTCTCTACCCACCTCCCATGCCCTCTGCCCGTCTTCTATGCATGGAAGCTGCCCCAGTCCTGGGAAGAAGGCTGGTTAGGGGGTCCCTTGCCTTCCAGCTCCTAAACCCAACTGATGCTTGTGGGACAGAGGAAAGGATGGTTTGATCTGATTTGGCTCCTTCGGGCCTGGAGGTAGATGGGGAGAGGAGAGAAAGTGGTTGAAGTGCCAAACAAACAAACTAACAAACGAAAACCTTTGTGGCTGAGAGTTCTCAACTGGAAGAGCCCAACAGCTGGTACCAAACAGGAAGGAGGGCTGAGGGCCGGCCCAGGGCCTGATGGCTCCTCTGTGCCCTCAGTGAGGCTCTGGGGCCGGGGAGGCTGCTGCTGTCTCCAGAGCCAGCACCCAGAGCCCTCCCTCTGGCTTCTTGTCTCCTTGGGCTCCTTAGTCCAGGGTTTCAAGAAAGAGAGGGCCTAGGCCCAGGGGCTTCCTTGAATGGGAGGGGGTGGGCTCTTGTGACATGTCCCCAGCTAGGCCTCAGTGCTTTCTGCTCTGGACTCCTGCCAGGCAGCCCCATGCCTGTTCAATCGCAGCACAAGGATGCAAAGGCAGTAAAGCAGGTCCTGACCCGAGGGAGCTCAGCAGGACACAGAAACTGTTCAGGATGGTGCAATCAGTACCATGAGGATGGCACCTACAGGTGCTGTGCAGGCTCAGACTGGGAGTTCTCTCTGCCTGGAACTAGAAAGAAAAGGGGGTATCAAGGAGGGTCTTGATGGTCGAATAGGAGTTTGCCAGGCAAAGAGGTGGGGGGAGGGCATTCTCAGCAGAGGCAAAGCCAGAGCAAGGCATTCAGGGGTGAGGAAAGCTGGGTATGAGAAATTGAGGCTGCTGTGCAGGAGCAAAACCCAGATGCTACATTTGAAGTCCACTTCCGCTTTCTAGCTGTGTAAGTTTGGGCAGTTTGCAACCTCTCTGTGCCTCTTTGCCCTTATCTGTTAACAGGTGCTAACTGTGGTTGTGGTGGTCATTAATGCTATTTGCCCAACACTTTGTCTCCCCTTCCAGGCACAGGTAAGAGTGCATTTTCTGGTGCCCTGTGGTAGGCGGGGTCATGTGACTGGTCCAGGCCAATGGTATTTGAGTGGAAGCGTTATCTCCAGGCCTGGATGGTCAGTGGGAGGGCCTCCAGAGCTCTCTTGTTTCTCTCTGGCACAGTGCAGAGCCCAACAATGTTTGAGATATGACTATGTGAGCAGTCCCGAGTCCCTAAGCCTCTCGGATAAGCAAAGTCCCTGGCGATGCACACGGGACACAAACTTGAACACGACGTAACGTTGCTTGTTTAAGTCACTGAGGCTCAGGAATTGTTTGTTAAAGCAGCATAACTTAGCCTGTGCTGACTGAGGGTTGTGACATGGACACTATGAGTTAATACAGGTAGAGCACCTTACACATAGCACTGGCACTTTACATTTGATAAATGTGAGCTGCTATTAGTAGTAGTGTTGTGTGAGAGGTGGAGAGGAGAGGCCGCAGAAGAGGTGCGAAGGGAAGCAGAAGCCCTGCTTCTGAGCATCTTAAACACCAGACCCAGGAGCTGGGGATTGATCCTAAAAGCAACAGGGAAGCAGTAAAGATTTTTTAAACAGAAGAATGGCGTGCTTAATAGACGGTTCGCGCCAAAACTTGGCAAACAGCAGGCATTTAATAAATACTTCTTGGATGGATGGCTGTCTGGATGGTTGGATGGATGGCTGGATGGATGGTTGGATGGATGGATGGCTGGATGGTTGGATGGATGGCTGGCTGGATGGTTGGATGCATGGCTGGCTGGATGGGAGGATGGATGAATGAATGAGTGGAGCTTGGAGGAAGAGGGACCAGTGAGGAGACCATTTCAGCAACTCACGGATCCCATGGTGAGGCTGGACCCAGGGCAGGTGCCATGCAGATGGGTGGGACCCACAGCCCAGCACGGGGCTTCCGTGCTCACCCCCACCCCGGCCCAGGCAGGCTGCTTCATTGGCACCGCTGCTGGGTGTAGCACACAGCACCACCTCATAACTCACTGTGTTTATGATGAAGCGGAGCAGTTGTTTGGAAGACAGCCACTCGGATACCCCACAGCCCCCAGGGCCATTCCTGATGTTTCTCCTCCACCATCCACTGCGTAACATGCCAGCCCGCTCTCCCACTCCCTGCTCCACACACCCGCCACCAGTGGCACCGATCTCTACCCCCTCCGCCTGCCTCTCCAGTGCCGCAGCCAGGAGGAAATTTATTGCAGCCCCAGACTGCTGTGGGCAAATACTAATAAAATGTTGTTTTGCTGCAATTTGTTTAATTGGCCACAGAAGAGATGTCATGAGCATGTGCAGCCTCTGCTTGCACCCGCCCGCCTGCCCGACTCACAGATGCTCTCTCCTCCCTGCACCGTGCTTCCCTGTCTGTGACCACTGAGAATGGGACACTGGGAAGAAGGGGAGAGGGGGCCCAGAATAAACCCAACTCCACTTATTTTTATAGCACTTTTCCTGAGCCCTTTCTCCCATGAGCCTCAAGTTCCATGTGATCAGCCAGAACTGCCTGAGTTCAAATCTCACCAGTTCTTCTTAGCTATGTGACCTTAGGCAAGCTGCGGAACCTCTCTGTGCTCCAGTTTTCTCATCTGTAAAGTAAGAAAGATGACAGCACTGTGAGAATTAAAGAAAGTAATTGATATTAACTGAGAATAGTGCCTGTTTGGTAGGGCGCCCAAGATCAAGGTTGAGAATTTAGATTGTGTGGGTTGTAATCCCAGATCAGCCACCTACCAGCAGCATGACCTTGGGCAAGTCACTTAAAACTTTGTACCTCAGTTTCCCTGTCTGTGAAATGGGATAATAATTGTAACTGCCTTCTAGAGCTCTGTAAAGATTGAGCTACTCAATGTAAAGAGATTAGAACAGAGCCTGGCACCTGATAGGAGCCACAGACGCGGGAGCTGGACAGACCCTGGCTGGACAGTGCTCAGGGTTAGGGTGTTTGGGAAGCCTTTATGCCCCGTGCTCCTTCCCTGGAGTGAGCTGTGGGGTAGTGGTGAGTCCTCAGAGATGGAAATTCCCCAGGTAAAAAGTTCTCGCTGGTTCCTGGGGTTTTAAAGCAGCTGGCAGAGCAGTGGAAGAACCCATTGCCACTCCTGGGTTGGGAGGTGCTACTCCTCAGGCTGAGCCCTGGGACTGGCATGGCCCTGGGGTCAGCCCAGCCTCCCAGCTGCTCCCCTCTTGGCCCCTGGCACCCACACCCTGAAGGTGGGCATCCTGCCACCCGCCAGATGGCACCAGCAGAGGCTGGGACATGGGGGTGCGAGAGAGGGGTAGGCCAGACTATGGGAGCTGGGCACAGGGTCCTGGGACAGATGGGCTTGCATCTATCCCCAGCACAGGATGCCGGGGGCAGGGTGGGGTCAGCCCCCTTCTGATGATAAAGCTGGGCTTCGAGATTTCCCCATGTGGTGGCGGAAGAGTATGGAATGGGAGTTGAGAGTTTCCAAGTCAGTCCTTTCCCGTTTCTGAGTCTCTTCCTCATCTAGAGAAAAAAGGTTGCATTTCTCTGACAATCCTTTGGTACCCAGTGCCTGGAGCCCAGTAAGTCCTCGATGCTGTGCTATTGTTGTTATTCCACGACAAGGCAGAACTTGAGACTGTGGACTCAGGTCAGACAGCCTGAGTTCAAATTCAGACTTTACCACTTTTCAGCTGTGTGACCTTGGGCAAGTGACACCCTCTCTGTGCTTCGTTTTCCATCTGAAAATGGGCCAGTATCACAGAGAACTGTTGTGAGGATTAAATAAAATCTTATTGGGCCCTTGCTTTGGGCCCTGTCAGATAGGTGCTGTTTTTCTCCATGTTTTAGATGACGAAACAGGGTTGGAGAGGGACGGCCACTTGGCTGAGTCCTTGCAGCCATCTGAATGGCAGTCCAGCAGCATCTTCAGCCGCTGTGGTCTGCTGCTCTATGTCTAATTCTTCCCCCCTTAAATAGGGAGTCTGACTGATGACATAAGAGGCTGTACACATGCACATTCATAAACACACTTGTAGACACACACACACACTTCTGTGTGTTTCCGGTAACCTTGGCCCAGCTGGCTCAGGAGCCTTTTGTCCAAAGAAAGACACCTTTTTTGAAGATACCCTGCACCCTGGCCTCTAGGCCTTGCATGCTAGGGCGAGCCCCAGGTTGCAGGAGGCAGCGTAGCGTTTTCACGTGGTCTTAAGTCGTAAGCCCAATTGAATTCTGGGGGCAAGTTGCCTAAGCACTTCAAGCTCTGCTTCCCTCGTCTGCAGGGTGTGGAGAAGGTATCTCAGGAGACAGCTGCCCCACGGTGTCTTTCCCCAGACTCCTGGCGAAGGGGCAGGATGGCCCTGGGAGAGAGAGGGAGTTCTTGAGAGCCAGGTGGTCAAGTTCCAATGCAGGGTCTTTCCCTGGGGATTCAACTGTGTGCTCTTGAGCAAGTGAGTTTCCCTCTCTGTGTCTCCCTTTCCTTTTCTAGAAAATGGGCATGGTAACAGCAGTGCCGACCGCAGAGGGGGGTTGTGCAGTAAAAAGAAGTTAATACCTGCGAAGCGCAGGGAACGACGTGGCACATGGCATCCCATGTGTGTGAGCCACTCAGTGCTCTTCCCGACGCCAGTTTCTGTTGTTATGAGGCTGGACTCTGGTGGCCATGTGCAGGGCTTGCCTCCTCCCTGGCACAGAGCAGGCATGCAGTAAATGCTCCTTGGCTCCTGGGCCGGGGGAGTGTCCTATTGGGGGGCCCAGTGTGGACGGGTTGCTGGACACCACCCCCACCCTACCTTCTGAGGCCCCAACCCTACTGTTTCACCAAATTCAGTGCCATTTTCAGTGCCCTAGGTGGCCCCACCCTAGTCCTGCCCTGGACTTCCCTCCCCCTAGTCTCTTCCCACAGCCTCCTCCCTGCAGACCCCTGCCTCTTACTACTCCCCTGTACAGGCAGAGTCTCCTCTCAGCTGATCCTGGCCCCCCGCTCCCCCTACCAGGAGCCTTTCCCCTGACTCCCTGGGCTGCTCAGTGGAGTGCACACACCCTCTCTGGCCTGCCAAGGCCCTTGCCCATGAGGTGAGGGCTTTTCTGAAGCAGCCTACATCCCATTGTACAGAAGAGAATGCAGAGGCCCCAGAAGGGGGAATGGTACCACCTCTCAGAGTCCTGAGCAAAGAGAGCCAGGACCCGGGAAGTCAAGAAGGAAGGAAGGAGGGGACACCATCAACCTGGGCCTGGAACTGAAAGGCGTCCTGTCCCCAGCCAGGAACATCCTCAGGTCCTGTTCACCCTCATCCAATCCCAGACATTACATGGAGTGGGAGGAAGAGAAGGGCAGAGCCCGATGCAGCCAGCTGTGGCAAGCAACAGCTGGATACACACACCAGGATGCACGGTCCCACGCCCTCTGCCAGGGCTGGGCAATTAGGGAAGGGAGGGAGGGTCTGGGCCCAGGCAAGTGCCCAGGAGGGCAGTGTGGCAGCTCCTGAGGCTGTGGGTGGAGGTGGGGGAAGGGGAGAGGAGAAGCGAGGCCTTGTGAGCACTCAGCCAACCCCAGAGCCCAGGTCTTCCCAGAAGGCCAGTGGGACTCAGGCAATCACACTCTGGCTCATGGCGGCTTTAGGGGTCTGTCGGGGCAGCCCCTGTCAGGAGCCTTGTCCCTCCCTGTCTCTGGGGACTGGACTTCAATGTGACAGCAGGAGGGTGCACAGATGAGACAGGTACCAGGAATGGGTGGGGAGGATAATATTAAGAACAATCCAGGTTATAATACCCAAAACTGGGCACCACACAAGAACGAATTAATAACTTGTGAATGGCCACATAGTAGAATACCGTACATGCATTAAGAAGGACGTGATGAGATACTGTTTAGTTCTTTTAAAAAAATGAAGTCACAAAACAATTCATAAAGTATAATTCTAGTTATACATAGTTTTTAAATACACAAAATTAAGAAGTATATTGTTGTAAGAATTGTTCATAGGGGATAAAACTATAAATAAGAACAACATTAAGGCAATGGAGAATGGGGATTATAAGTATGGTAGGAACTCCCACAAGCTTTAAAATTTTGGAACTAAACTATTCTCAAACTAGGATGGAAGTATAAGATTTCTTCTTTTATTTAGTAGTAGTATTCAAGTAATATATGTATATTCACATGCATTTTATTTTATTTTATTTTTTATATTTTATTGATTTTATACATAGAGGAAGAGAGAGGGATAGAGAGTCAGAAACATTGATCAGCTGCCTCCTGCACTCTCCCTACTGGGGATGTGCCAGTGATCAAGGTACATGCCCTTCACCGGAATCAAACCTGGGACCCCTGAGTCCGCAGGCCGACGCTCTATCCACTGAGCCAAACCGCTCAGGGCTTCACATGCATTTTAAAAATAAAAGAGATTTAAACAATGTATATATAAAAAAAAAAACCCACAAACAGCCCAGCCAGTGTGGCTCAGTGGTTGAGTGTCATCCCATGTACCAGGAGGTTGCTGGTTCGATTTCCAGTCAGAACAACATAATGTTGTTCTTATTTATAGTTTTATCCCATATAAATAATTCTTACAATAATATACTACTTAATTTTGTGTATTTAAAAACCATATATAACTAGAATTATACTTTATGAATGGTTTTGTGACTTCATTTTTTTTTTAAACTAAACATCATCTCATCACGTCCTTCTTAATGCATGTATGGTATTCTACTATGTGGCCATTCACAATTTATATTAGAGATGGGTGTGTGCACAGGCCCAGGGCAGGGTGAGGGGGGCATCCTGAGGAACCCAGAGTTTTGTGTGGCCAGAAATGGCAGAAGGTAAGGCTGGCATCATGGGCCTGAGGCAGATCATATTGGAGTTAAGACATGAGAACTTCATGTTGGAGGAGGAGGCCCTGGAGGGTTTAAGCAGAGGAGGGACAAGCTCAAGTTGGCCTTTGAAGGGGAGCACTGATTGCAACTGGAGAGCATGGTAGAGGCAGGGAGGGCAGTTAGGAGGCTGCGCAGGAGTCCAAGACGGCAGCTGCAGGGGCCCGATCCAAAAGAAGTACGGCCCTCGCTGGTTTGGCTCAGTGGATAGACTGTCGGCCTGTGGACTGAGGGATCCCCGGTTTGATTCGAGTCAAGGGCACCTGCCTGGTTGCGGGCTCTTTAAAAAAAAAAGAAAAGAAAGAAATGTGTATGATGCAGAACTGGTGAGACATGGCAATGACTGGCTGGTGGGATCAGAGGTGCCAAGAGGGAGAGTCACGAATGTGCTCAGCCAAGTCATGGGTGCAATGCCAGTCGCCGAATATGGGGCACCAGGACATGCGCAGGGTTGACTGATGGGGTAGAGCAGATTCTGGGTTCACTGCTGGTCCTAGAGAGTGTGTGGTGCCAGCTCCTCCTGCTGTCCCTGTCCCCTGTGGTTCCTCAATTAAAGCGTCGGGTCCAAGTTCGAGTGTTCACTCACCAAACACCCTCAGCATGTGAGCAATGTAGGGAAGACAGAAATATACAGCCACTTTCTGGGCCCTTCCAGTCAGCAGGAGAGGAGGGCCACATGCACAAATGGCAACAGCACAAGGTCTGGTCTGTCCAAGTCAGAACTTTATTGCTTTTGACCAAGGCTGTTGGCAAGGGCAGTCAATGATTAAGGGCCACGTGAGCGGTGCCGAGGGTAATTGCCTCAGCGGGTCAGAGGAGAGGGCCTTGGGGACAGAGAGGTGCAAGGCTGCTGGCAGACGCAGAGCCAGGGGACTGAGTTCACAGCCCCAGCGATGCTCTCACATGAGTGACCATGGCCACAGGGCTGTATCTCTCTGGGCCTCTGCTTCCTCACCTGTAAAATGGGAACCAGGATAAAGCTCAAGCTCCCTACCCCCAGGCCAGTGTGAGATCAACAGAGCAAATGCAACCATGCCATCTCTAAAAATATGAACTGTCACCTCTCTGCAAGGTGTTAAACTAGTCCACTCTGCCCAGGTTATAGGCTTTGTCCGGGCCAGTGTTTTTGGACCAGAGTTCAAATCCTGGTTCTGCTATTTTCTGGGCAGCTTTAGGCAAGTGACATAACCTATCCAGGCCTCAGTGTCTGTAAAATAGGACAAATACCCCTGGCCACAGGGTGAATGAGATCACTTCTCTGCCTGGCAGGGGCTCCAAGCAGGGATACCCATTGCCATGGGGGTGACCCCCCGCCATGGGCAAGTTCACCCCCAGCTCCAGTTGTCCTGGGACCCTTTCCATTCTTAACCACAAATCTTCTCAGCTGCACAAAAGGCTCTCATTGCCCCCCCCTCTCCAAAAGCTGCCCAGTGAGGGTGGGGGCCCCAGGTCCCCAGCTGCTCTGGCCCAGATAACATGCACACCAATGGGGACTCTGGCCTACAGAGACTTCCCAGATAAACACTGCCTGCCCCAGATAGCTGAGGCCTATCAGCCTGTCATCTTGTCCTCCAAACCACATTGCTGGTGATAAAGGGATTGTGTGGGCCCAGGTGGAAACCTTTTGCAGGTTCTCCCCCCCACCAACCCCCAACTCTTATTAACAACAAATGTTGGGCCCCTTCCGGGCCAGACCATTCCTTTGGCAGCCAGACTCTCCCAGCTCAGCTCCCCCTCCCTCTGTCTCTTGCAGCTCTGTAAGAGGGCCATTTGTCCCCTCTGTTGGACTTCCACAGGAAGAGAGGGAGGCGGGAGAGGTGAGATTAGGCAGTGCCAGACAGGGAAGTTCTGTTTAGGGATCTGTGTGGTTATAAAGGTTCAGAAGGGGGTGCCCTTGCTAAGATAGGACACCTATAACAGTACTGAGTGCTTTTGTTGTTGTTGATCCTCACTCAAGGATATTTTCCCATTGATTTTCAGGGAGAGTGGAAGAGAGAGGGAAAGGCAGAGGGAAATATTGATGTGAGAGAAACACATCGATTGGTTGCCTCCAGCACGTGCCCCAACCAGGCCCTGGGCTGGGGAGGAGCCTGCAACCAAGGTACATGAACCTTGACTGGAATCGGACCTGAGACTCTGTTCTGAAGGCCGATGCTCTATCCACTAAGCCAAGCTGGCTAGGGCCTGAGTGCTTATTTGATCCCGTGGGAGAGGCCACTTGTCGCCTTTGTTTCCATTTCACAGGTAAGGCAACTGAGGCTCAGAAGGTCACAGATATAACCAGTAAATAAAGCTGGAATTCAAGGCCGGTCTAGAGGCTCCAAGCCTGTGCTCTTGCCTTCTGTGCCCTGTTCCCAAAGTACACCTCTGCATTTGGCCATTTCGAGGAGAGGAAACGGGGGTTGCTCTCCTAGGCACGAGCAGAAGAGTCTGAGCCACAATTGGAAGGTAGCTTGGGCCAGCGCTAGGCTACTGGGCTGAAGGAACACTGCCAGCCCCCAAATTTGGGTCTTCACATCCTAGGGATAAAACAGCCTTGGAGGTCACCTAGGGCCAGGGTCTCACGGGACAAATGGGAAAACAGAGGCAAAAAGCAGCAAGGTGATGTGTGGGCAGGATCATCCAGCCACTGAGGCCCCAACTCACCAGTTTTTCAGCTGAGGAAACTGAGGCCCAGAGAGGGGGGATGACTTACAAAAGCCCACACAGGTTCATCAGAGCAGAGCTGAAAATCTAATTGATCTGTAGCACAGGGCTGTGTCCACTGTCCCGCATTAGACACACACCACCAGATGCAGACACCCACACGGAAACATACCCACGGACCCTCGTGGACAGACACTCAGAGCACCCGTCAGGGCCGCCCAGATGGGCACGAGGCTGGCGCACACTTCCAAGTATGCGTGCTCACATGCCATGGCACTGAGCGGGACCTACAACCACCTCTCCCACCCCAGGACCTGGAGAAGGCACCGCTTGACTTGTTCTCACTCCCTCCTCCCCCTCACACCCCCTACCTCCGGAGCAGCACCAAGCCAGGAAGCTTCCCGCTGTGCTTAAAAAGGGCACTTAATTTTTCATTCTTAAATGCTGGGATGCTCTTGTCTTCCAGCTTCGCCCAAACCCCTTGGTGGAGATGGATGGGGGCTCGGAACACAGTTATCAGAAAGATTAAGCTGGGACTTGTCATTTTTTTATATCACGGAGCAGTCAGCCCTACGAGTGATGTCCTCCACTCCGCCAGGATGAGTCCAGAACCTTTAGTGCCAGTAGTAAAAAAGACTATAAAGAACACCATCGGAGAAAGGGTAATGATGAAATTTAACTGCTCCCGATCACACACCTGGGGTCTGCTCGCCGTGGAACCAGGGGGTTCGGCTGCATCATCCTTTACTGCCGTGTCCTTGTCTCCGAGTTTAAGGTCCTTCCACTGAACCAGAACATTGTGTCCACTGCCAGGACCCTGGGGCCCGCCGGTCTCTCCCCGCCCTGCCGGGTGCAGAGAGGAAGGAAGCAGAACAGACTTGGTCCTAGGAGGCCTTGGGGTCCTGGTAGAGTGGCCACAGGGCTGGACGTTCCAGGAGTCCGGCTGAGCCACAGAGTTATGGAGGTGCTCCAGCCACAGCTGCTGTTGAAACTGGCGTGAGGCTAGACTGTGGTTGGCTCAAATTTTATCTCCTTCCTTTCTTCCCCATTCCTCTTAATCTCCCTTCCATCTCATTTCAATGTGCCAGGAACTGTGTTACACACCTAATGGCTACCAAGGGCCTTCTATTGCTCTTAGGACACAGTACTCTGCTTACCTGATTTCTAGCTACCCCCGCCAACCTGGCCCCACTTGCCCCCCCCCCACCTTTATCCCTCCTAATGTTCTGTACTAGCTGTATTGAAATCCTTCAAAATAATTTGCTCTCTCCATCCTCTGGGCTTTCGCACATGCTGCTCCCTCTGCCTCTGTTATCTCTTACTCAGCAGGTCTCAGCTGTCACTTCCTCCAGGAAGCCCTCTGAGCCTTTCCCTGAGTCCATGTAGGCTTCCCCACCAAGCCCTGGGCCCCCTGCATTTCTCCTTCAAGATATGTAGCATCACAGTGTGCTGTCATTGTTTAATTATATGGTCTGTGAGGGCCCTTATGAAGGGCACTCTTCTGGACCTGGGAAGTTAGTGGTGAGCAAAACAGACAAAATCCCTGGCCTTCCTGAATCTTATATTCCAGGGGAGATGAGTAGGACAGGGCTATCTTTTTCAACCTTTGTGGACATGTCACTGAAGGCATGGTTGAGTTTGAGCCTCAAAGGCCCTGTGAGGTAGGTGGTATTATTCTGACTGTACGACCAAGAGCCTTCAATCCACCCAATTAGGGAACAGCAGGACTGAGGTTCAAACCCAGGTCTGCAGGTGCTGAGCTGCAGAATCTCCACTGCAGGACACTGCTCCTCCTTGTTTTCCTGCTCGGACTCACTGTCCCCCTTGCTAGTCCTTAGCATGCCAGGCATGTCCTTGTCTCTGAGCCTGTGTACGTGCTGTTCCTTATGCCTGAAATGCTCTTCCTGCTGATAACCTTAGGCTCACCCCCTCTCCTCCTTCAAGTCTTTGCTCAAATGTCATTTTCTCAATAACGTCTTCTCTGACACAACTGCACGCATGCATGCACTCATCCTCACACACTCGTATGCCCCCCCCCATGCTCTATATGTCACCCATTGTGTCATATAGAATGTGAGTTCCCCGAGGGCAGGGATGTTTGCCTATTCTGTTTGTTGTTTCTAGTGCCTAAAAGAGGTGCTGAGTAAATGTTTCCTGGATGGATGGATGGATGGATGGATGGATGGATGGATGGATGGATGGGTGAGTGGATAGGTGATGAATAGAGACACAGGACTGAATAAGGCTGGGTCCCAGCCCTGAAAGGTCTTGATCCAGCCAAGGAAGAAGGACTTAGTCATCTGAGTGAGAGACATGTTCTAACAGAGGTGTGTGCAGAGAAAAGAGCAGCACCCCAACACTATCTCCTCCCCACTTCAGGACTTGGCCGTCTCCTGAGACCCGCTCTTTTTCTTTGAACACCCAGGCTGTTGGTCTGTGGGCAGAGAGTGCCCCAGTTGGTCCCAGGGAGGGCAGGCTGGGACGGGGCTGTGTGAGCTAGATGCACAGATGGCACAGGTTCTGACCCTGGCACGGCCTCTCATCAGCTCTGGAGCATTGGTGGGAGGACGGGGGGGGGGGGGGGGGGGGGGGGGGGGGGGGGGGGGGGGGGGGGGGGGGGGGGGGGGAGGGGAAGCAAAAGCACAGGCTGTGGAGCCCTCAACCCCAGCCTCCTGGTGGTGGCTGCTCCTGCACCTACAGTGCCTGCAAAAGGCCATTCCCATGACCCAGGAGGCCTGAATGTCAGTCCAAGACCCCAACTCTGACCCACCAAAGGGACCTTGAGCAAGTCACCTTCCCCCTCTGGGTCTTGGTGTTTTCTCGCCTCTAACACCTTTTCAAAAAGAAGGATTCCTTCACATTTTTTAAATTGAAGCATCGTGTACATACAGAAAGATACACACATCATATTTAGTGATTTTTTCACAAAGTAAATATGTTCCTATGACTAGCACCCTGATCAAGAAATAAAACATTACCAGTTCCCCCAAAAGTCCTCTTGGAGCCCTTCCCAGCTCCTCCCCCCAGATATAAAGATTCTCCTGAGTTTTAATACTATAAGTTGTTTCCCCTGTTTTCCAAACCTCAAGGAACCCTTTATAGCCTCTATGAAATTCTCTTTGGATTTCAGTATCTGTGAAAACCCACCTCTGAGGTGACCCCCAATGATGCTGGCCCACTGGCACTCACGCCCCATGGAGTCCCCTCCCACACCGAGTCAGGGTGGTCTTCGTGACCCACAGAGTGTGGCCGAGGAGATGGGTTATGGCTTCTTGGGCAGGTCATGAAAGGCAGGGTGGCTCCTGCCTTGCTCTGCTGGATCACTAGCTCCGGGGAAGCCGCCGCCATGGAGCGAGCCATCCTCTGGAGAGCTCCACACGGTCAGAGCTGAGGCCTCCCACCCACAGCCAGCACCAGCGTGCCAGTCCCGGACTGCACCACCCTGGAAGCAGATCTGCTAGCCCCAGTGCAACCTCCCAATGGCTCCAGCCCAGGCCAACAGGGGACTATGCATGAGACCCTGAGCTGGAACTGCTAGCCATCCCTGCATTCCTGATCCATGGCAACTGTGAAAGATAATAAATGTGTACTCTCCTCTTAAGGCATGTACTGAGGGAGGGGGGTCATTTGTTCACAGCAACAGCTAAGTAATACAGTATTCAATGACCGAGCACATACCCAGGGAGCCAAAAACCCTAGGCTTTCAGGAACCCTCTAAAGGAATTCCTTCTTCAAATTATCTTAAAGGTATCTACTCACACTTGAAAGGTGCCTTCCTTTGGGTGCATGACGAAGGCTTGGTTCAGGTTAAGGACTGCAATGATCCGGTTCCCTCCAGGGTCTCAGGTCCCCAGGTCTAGGTCAGGGTGAGGACTTGCTGCTGACTCAGTTGCTCTCCACAGCTCTTTTCCTACTAAGACTCTGGGATCAGAGACCTTTAGGAACCTACCTCCCAGTCCTTACTCCCTCCATACTGTTGGGCAGTAGAATGTGATAGTGAGGACCCCAAGCTTGGGGATCAAGCAGACCTGGGTTTGAATCCTGGATGCTCCTTTTCCAGATCTGTGTGACCACAAACAAGTAGCTGTACTTCTCTGAATCCCAGTTTCCTCTCAGAAAAAGCGGGACGCAGATGCCATGCTCACACGTTGTATCAGCGGAAATGACACCCGCCTCGTAATTGTAACACTTTGGAAACACTCTGTGGGCTCGGCAGCTGTAGTGATCCCCAGACCACAGACTGGCGGGGGCTCCCAGGGGTGTTGGAGACTGTCGTTCCCCTGTCACCCAGGCTGAGATGGGTCCTGTGTGGCTGCCCCGTGTGCTGCTGCACACCCTCCCAGCTCATCTGTGCCTGACACTGAGTTGGAAGGGCCAGGTGAGCGTATGGCCCCATGCAGAACTTGGTCAGAGAAGGGTCGGCTTCCTCTCCCTCGTTAGAGTCGCCCAGGGCCCTGCACCCTCCTTAGCAGAGGCCTGGATAACGAAGGCCACAGCCTATTAATTGCGGTGACAGTGATAAAGGAAGGGGGGAGGCTGCTATTTGTCTTGCCCGTAACCTCTCGCATCATTCCAAGATGAATGAAAACTCATTTTCTGCTTTGATTCGGTCTAATTTCTCTGGGCCCCTTGGGCCTTGTGGGGGGGGATAGGACTCATAGCCCCAGCTGAGGAGGAGGAGGAGGTGAAGGAGGGGTCAGAGGTCACAGAGGGAGGAGGACAGGCTCCACTAGGGAACCAAGAACTTGTGAGGGGGAGTGACTAGAGCATTCATTCATTAAGCCTGGGGCTTGCACAGGTGCTAGCTGATTAGACTATAAACTAATCCTGTGAAGGAGGGAACCTGCCACCCACTTTCCGGGTGGGGCAGTGGTGGTGGCGCTGGAGAGAATGTGGATTGTGCAAGGTCACACAACCAGCCAGGCCAAAGCCCAGCTTCAGCGTGGAGGCTCTGTCCAGCACCATCACCAGCCCCTTCCTGTCACCTCCCCTCCCCATTGCCTCCCATGTGGATGAATGGCTTCATCAGCATGGAAGCCCCTTGGAGGGGAATGACTGTCCAGATGGGGGAGCTACCACCCCACCTGTTTTATTCTCCCCCCAGGGGTTGAGGCAAGGGGAGGGATGGAAAGGGTTGGAGAGTGGGCCTTTTTCTCCAACAAGGAGCAAAGACTGACTGAGGACCTTGTTGGAACAGCCATCTTCTCTTCTGTGAAATGGAGCCAACAGTGCCTGCCTCCCAGGACCACAGAGTGGCTGGGGGGGGGGGGGGCGTGTGTGAAGGTGCTTCCTCTCGGTGGAAGGGAGAGGGGGCCATACCTGCCGGTGATCAGAGCCAGGTTATCTCAGGCTGATGAACCACATGTCCAGGGGTCACCTGCCTGTGAATCCCTGTGAGCACCCTGCCTGGTCACCTGTATCAAGGTTCCCTCTGATGATCCAGATCCAATGGGGCCCAGAGAGTAGGAGGGGCTGGGGCCCGGAGCCTGTCTGCTAAAGTAGCCTTGCAGCCCCAGAGAGCTGCATGATCTGTGAGGAAGGTGGGGGATGCCCCCGAGTGTGGTTCACCGAAGAAACTGAGCAAAGTATGCTGAGCATGGTTCACACAACATCCTCCCCGGTGCAGGGGTTGCAGTTGGGATCGGCTTAGGTGGAGCGGTGCTTGAGTAAGAGTGTGGGCTCTGCAGTCAGGCGACCTGGTGTGAGTGACAGCTCTGTCACTGACTACTGTGTGATCTTGGGCAAGTTGCTTAGCCTGCATGGACCTTGCTTCCCTTCTCTGTAAGCAGGGGTAATGATAGTATCTCCTTCATATGACTGGCACTTAACTATGTAAAGCACTCAGAGCAGTGTTAGGTGCAGGACTGAGGGTGGGTGGTGCTGTGAGAGGCAATGGCCAGAAAGCGCCAGTCTGAGGTCAGGGTGTGTGTGAGAAGCGAGGCAGCTGGTTCCACCCATGCCCCACGCTTCCATCAAGGAAGTCCTCCCATCTGCCCCAGATCTGAATTGCAAATGCCTTCCCTTCCTCACCACTCCAGCTCCAGCTGGAGCTGAGAACAGGAGCCCAGAGAAGTGTTCTTGCCCCTGCAGGACGCTTGCAGCCTGGCTTTGTCTCAAAGAGTGTGTAGGCAGAGCCCTCAGACCAGGGCCCCTTTTCAGCAATCTGGGAAAGAGGAAGCAAGGCTCAGAATGACCTAGCCTGGCATTCAAGGCTTTCATAGTCTGATCCCACCTTCTCTCTGTCTTGTAAGAAACATCTGCCTTTACCATCACCACCCCCCACAACCACCATCCCACTGTCTACCCGCATTGCTCCAGTCTCAGTTGCACCTACCTCCCACTACTGTTGAGAGTCCCATCCTACAGATGGAGGGACTGAGACTCAGAGAGGTTCACAGCTAATAGGCAGCAGAGCTGGGATGCACAACCCTATTTTGCTCACTCAGGAACCCAGCTCTTGTCCATTACCTAGGCCTGCCGCAAAGCAGACTTTGCCAACATACATAGGAGAAAGGAAGTCAGGGAGTCAGGAACTGTAATGAAAGTAGAAAAGGAGCTTCTGCAAGAGGTCATTCATTCACTGATTTGATATTTACCAAACACCTACTAGGTGCTAGGCACTCAGATATAACAATAATGAGGATGAGAATAGCAAGCATCAAGCATGGTATATGTGTGCGTGAACCATCGATAACAGCAACATGACAGTAATAATGTGAAAGCCATTGCTAACATTTCCAGGTCCTACTATGTGCTTGGCACTGAGCTAAGTGTTTTGTATGCAGAGCTCTAATCCTTATAGTAGCCCTGCCGGACAGATACTATTATTATTACCACATTATAGATAAGATGAGTCCACTGAGGCTCAAAGAGACTAAGGCCACACAGGTTTCGTGCACCTGAGCAAGAATTTGAACCTTAGCCTCTCTTTGAAGAAGAAGAACAATAGTGATCTAACTACCTCGCGGGTACTGGGTGCTTTCTGTGTTCCACATGGTTTGCTAAGCACTCAAAATGACAACATAAGCTTGAGGAGAAATGACAAGTTCTAGAATCATCAGGGTGATTCATTCACCTGCTCCTAGGCTTCTTGGAGGCAGGGCACATGGCCCCAGCCTCTTCCTGAGTAATCACAGGCTGCCTGCAGGATTAGGGTGGCCCAGGTTCGAATCCTGATCCCACCACTACCCATGGAACTTGGACCTGTTGCTCATGTCCTTGCCTGTAAAATGGGAAAATACTCCCGATTCACGGAATTGTTGGGAACACCTGGAACCTCCTTTATTGGGCAGGACTGACATTTTCTAACCCGAGAACGGGCCTATCAGCCAGGGTCTGGGAACCGGGGCCTCACAGGCCCTCCCCCCTCCTCATTCCCCACCTCCACCTCTGTGTCGCCCCTGTGAATCTCAACGGCTCTTGCTGGATTTTTCTTTTCTTCTATCGAGTTATAGGTGAGGACATAGCAGAGATAGTTTCAGGTAAAGAAAGAATCTGAGACGTAGAGTGGGAGAGGAAGAGGAGAAGAGGAGAGGGAAGAGGAGGGAGGAGGAGAAAGAAAGAAACCAAGGAGGAAAGGAAATTAAGGTAAAATAGAAAAAAGGAAAGAAAACACAGAACCAAAAGACAGAGACACTAAGGTAGACACAGAGGTAGAAAGATGGAGGCGAAACTGAGGAAGAAGAGAGAAGTAATGAATCTGGGAAGATGCCGGCACAGAGAGAGTGGGTGGGAAGAGTGGGGCCCCTTCAGAGACAGAGACAAAGCTGACCTGGCAACGCCCCCCCCCCTCCGCCTCCCTCACCCTCCACACGGTCCCCTCCACCGCCCCCCCTTACCCACGACCTTGCCCCCAGCTGAGCCAGGCTTTCAGACAGCGGTTCTGCTGCGGAGGAAGAAAAGCCTCCTCTCCCATATTTGAATGAATTTGATATTCAATCAATGAAGATTAACTCGCCCAAGGTAAGGGGGTTTTTACATCCACAAGGAAGTCAAATACGATTATGCAGATGAGAAAATTATCCTGAGATATGATAATTCTTTGGAAGGTGGGCTCCCACGCTGATTAGCATAGCTTCAAGACCAAACCAGGTGGAGGAGGTGAGGACCCAGGGATGGGATGCCCCGACCAGGGATCCCACTCGGAGAAGTTGGTCACAGGTGTCTGCTCTCTGAGGACTTTTCTGGGAAAAGAGGTTTGAGGGGAGCCTGGATCCTGTTGTGTCCATTAAAAGTCCCTGGACCTCAGCTTGCTCTTCTCTCAAAGGAGAGAGCGCCCAGAGCAGGGCTTCTCAGACTTTCAGATGAGCATGAATCACCTGGAGCCCCTCCTGAGAGAATGAAAATATATATATATATATATCACACAAGAGATGTTTTATATATATTCTTTCCAGCCTTCAGAGAGATATTATCATTTCCATTCTATAGGAAATTAGGCTCAGAGAGGCAAGGTGACTTCTTCGAGGTTGTAGATTTCAGATTCAAACCTAGCTTGGTCTGACCCCCAAAGCCCAGGCCCTTTCCACTGGGGCTCTGGGTCCTAAGGCCCGACTGAGCCAGGAGGTCCCTCCCTTCCTTCTACATCTGAACTTGCTGACCTCACGCGCTGGAGGGGACTGAGCAGGGGTTGGAAATCAGGCAGCCCTGGGTTCAGATTCTGTCTCTTGTTAGCTCTGTGACTTTAGGTAAGTCATTTACCTTTCGAGTGTCATGCTCCTCCTTGGCTAAATGGGATGATAGGACCAACTTCTAGGGCTGCTGAGGGAAAGAGATGAGCCCAGTAGCACCTGGTGGCATGGAGTTCAGGCAGGATAGCTTTCCTCCTCACAAGGGCATGGAGGTGGGCTAAACCAAGGCTCAAAGATTCTAGAATTTGTGACTCTTCACTCCCACCCTCCTTGGCCAAGTGACCACCAGCTTAACCAGTATCCCCACAATCCGGACGCAGGGACTGGACCTTCCACCCCAGGAGCCCACCAGGACAGGTCTCCTCTGCCCTCCCCAAGGAAAGTTGGGGTGCGGCCTCCAGCACCTCTACTGTCGCAAGTGCCCCGTTATCTGTTGGGGGAGCTCTGCCCTTGAGTTCTCCTCTGTAAAGAGAGGCAGAGAGTCTATAGCACCTTCCAGCCCAGGCAGCCTTCCTTTGCTCTCCCAGGAATTTGGCAGAGAACCGTCCTATGTTCCTGGCTGCTGAGTAAGGTTGCACCCGAGTGGCCAAGGGGCCGAGTGGGGCTGAAATCAGCCCCTGGTCCACTCACTCACTAAACTGTGCTGCTTTTGCTCATTGTTACAAAAGCTCCCGGTGCATCATTGGGGAAGAACTTACCTTCTCTGTGCCTCCGTCTCCTTCTCTGTGGAGTGGAGGTTAAATCCCTTTCCAGTTCCCTCCCCTTTTGTGTCCCGAACAATTTCTCCTCCCTGCCAGTGCCCCCATCACCCCTTTGGCCACCAGTCACTCTAACAGAGCCGAGATGTTCTAGGCACCCAGGAGTGGGGATTGCCCCAGTCTTCACCCTATCCATGCTGCTATTTCCATATCACTCCCTACGACCTTCTGCACCCAGCCAGGGCAAGCAAGGATGTGAGGAGAGAAATGGGAAGAAAGGGGGTGAGTGGGGAGAAGCTGGGAGCTGCTTGCCACCTTCATGCTCATGTGACCCTGTGAATATGTTTCCCTGTTTCCCGTGTCTGATCTCTGTTGTCTCCCTGCCCATGTGTGGTCAGGTCCTTGTCTGGGCACCTGTGTAAGTGCATCACTCTGACTTTGTGCAGGTGCTTGTTTTCTGTGTCTCCTGCCATGTGTGTGCCCACCGTCTGTGTCTGATGTGTTTGTATGAGCCTGGATATGTGCGCATGAATCAAGTGTGTCTGAATGAGATTATCTAGTGTGGTGTGTGTGTGTGTGTATGTGTTTGAATGGGGTTATGTGTGAGCACTGTGGGTGTGAGTTTTTGTGTGTGTCCACATGGGTGTATATCAATGTGGGTATGTGAAGATCTGAGTGTGTCCAGGTGAATGTGTATTAGGGTGGAGGCTATATCTGACGGGAGTGAATCAGCATGTGTGTACGTGTAGCTGTGCATCTATGTATCATAAGTGAGGTGCATTGGTGTGTGGGGGATATATATCCTATGTGAGTCTGGGTGAGTGGATTGCAGTATGTGGGGTATGTATATGTGTGTGGGGGGTATATCAGTGTGTTCAGTGTGTGTGTGCTTGAGTATGTACGCATCTCTGTGTGGGTCTGAATGGGCATGTTTAAGTGTGCGGGCAGTGTGTTGTCTCTACACATTGCTTCATTGTGAGAGTGTCTGTTTATTAGCATCTGGAAAGTGAGGTGTGTGTGTACCTTTGTGTCTGAGTGGGGTGTGTCGTATGTGAGTGTCTGTGTGTGTCTATGAGTGTCTGTGTGTGTGTCCCTATCTGCATCTGTGTGGGTCTGTGCCTCTCCAGCTTAGCTGGGCCCAGGCACTGTAAATCCATCAACTCCACATGATTTTGTCAATTCTGACAGCTAACTTCAACATGACGACAAATCTGGCCCCAGAGGATATTAAGCAAAGACACATGAGCCTATAATTTTCTGCTTCCACGTGTGAGATGCTATAATAATCAAAAGAAAATGAGTTTCTAACTACCCCAGCTCTTTGTGCTGTTGCCTTCATGCCGGCTGCACTAATTGAATCACCCGGCACCACTGTATCAATGGTAACTTGGGTATTGGGGGGTAATCAGGCGTGTGGGGGGGACCAGCTTGGAGAGGTGCAGGGGCTTTTGTGAAGGTCCCATCTGCCTCCTGCACCAAAGCCACTCTCCCGCATTTGGCTGGACGAGCGAGTGAGCGAGTGATTGAAGGGCAGCCCTCACCCAGGGGAGGACCTGGGAGGGGCTGCCTGGAGGAGGGGGCACCTGTACCCAGATGCTGTGGCTCAGCCCCTTGATCCCAGAAGGAGAACCATGCAAAATAATCAAGACCCAGACTTTGAGGATGGGCCTACCTGGGTTCAATCCTGGCTGAAGGCCCTTATGTCATTTGACCTCTGGGGCTTGGTTTCCTTGTGTAGATCCCAGTCTGCCTCACAGGGGTGTTGCCAGGATAAGTGAATACACGCTGATTAAGCCCTCCCAGTTGCCTCACAGAGAGGAGGCACTTTGAAGTTGTCATTATTCTTGCCATTACCAAAAGCTTACAGTGCTTTACCATGCCTCAGCTGGTTCTCTTCACAGTGTGAGATAGGGCTCATTCTCCCATTCAATAGCTAAAAAAAATAAAACAGGCTCAGAGAGGTCAAGTAACTTGGCCACCTAAGGCACAGCTCTCTTTATATACAATTGTGGGAGTTAGAAGCAGGGAGTGTGTGATTTCCAAGAGGAAGGTAGCTCCAGGAGGTCCCCCACAACAGACCTGTGACTCAATAATAGTTACTCACCCTTGTATAGCACTTAGCCTGGGGGGATTTACTGAGTATTAACTTGTGTAACCCTCACATGAGTTTATAAGGTAGAAAAGCAATTATCCCTGTTTGCCAATGAGAAGACTACAGCCCAGGGAGGCTAAGTACCTTGCCCAAGGTCACATGGCTGGTAGGTGGTGGAATTGGGTTTCAAGGCCTAGGAAGTCTGTCTCTACAGTCTTCATTTTCACTCACCACCTGTTCTTCTTAAAAATCCAGTTATATCCCCACACCCTCTTCTAAACAGAATCCCTCATTTGTCTACAAGAAGCATACTCTGTCCATCCAAAGGACCATTTCTCTGAACGTGAGCCTCCAGAGTGGAATGGAAATTCTGCCATTTCCAACCCCACTGTGCACCCTCACATCACCTCATGTTGCTCTCTGGCTTGTATCTCACCACTTCCAATCAAACAAGTTTTCAACAAGCAGCTGCTATATATCTGGAACTGGGGTGAAGGGGCTGGGAGACAGAGGAAAGTATTATAACTCCACATTTTGTACAGCACTTAACTGTTCACAAAGCTCCGAGTGATAGAAAGGGCATAGGCTTTGGAGCCAGGCAGATCTGTGTTCTGATTTGAGCACTGTCGCGACTAGTTAGGAGCCCTTGAGTTTGTTACTGGACATCTCTGACTCAATTTACTGTACTGGAGATCCTGACCAGTGCAATAAGATAAGAAGAAGAAATAAAAGAAAAAGAAAAACCATCTTTATTCACTGACATGATCATCTTCACAGAAAACCTTAAGGAATCAACCCTCAGCAAAAAAAATAAAAATAAAAAGGTACTAGAACTAGTAAGTTTAGTAAAGTTGAAGGATACAAGGTCAACATATAAAAATCAATTGTACTTCTACTCGCTAACAATAAACAATTAAAATTTTACATTAAAATAAGGCAGTTAAGGCCATTTCACAAGATGGCTGGGAGGAATAATAGGAGGTAATATGCATCTAGAAGTATCTAGCTGACCCACCTGCTGATAGCTTTCTTGAGAGGGGGAGAAAGAAGAAGGCTCATAGAGAATCACACCCAATACCCATCCACTCCTGTTTGTGCCACAACCACTGGGAGGGAGTGTACCTGATGTGTCCTTAGTAGTAGTGCCAATTATAAATCTTAAGGCATATTAGAGGGAATAATGGGTAGGAAGGTGGTTCTTCAAAATCTGGGGGCTACTTGGGAAATACGCCCCCCCTCCTCTCCCTCCACCTGCCCTTCTTTATATCATTCTATATTTCTGTTAAGCCAGGCTCAGAGTGTACAAGGCAGTCTTACCCTAGATCACACCCAAAAGAGAACCTAAGAGCCTCCAAAAGCACTGATTTGCAACAAAGCCTTTACCAAACTCTCTTGGACAAATGGCAAAGTGGGAAAGAAAATTACATCACACAACAGATAGATAGAAAATACTCGTTGGTCCTGTCTTTCCCCAAAGTCTCATAGGTTACTAGGCTCTCACACCCTTTTTCCTTTCTCCTTTATCTCTCCTAAAACACCAGCTCTACTCTCTCTTGCCTCTACTACTCCACAACTGGACCGATTCTATTTTGATCCAGCTTTTGCCATTGATAACTTCATGCTCTTTCTTGGGTGGGAAGCTGCTTCAGCTCTGCCTCTGTCCCTATCCCCCCTGATCAGTTCAGGTGAGGGGAACAAAAAGGCTATAAATATTTACGCCTTAATGTGTTGGCACCTGCTCATCAGAAGCCCTCAAGTTACCACCTACAGGCTACACCACAGCACAGTTATACACTCTCCTCGAGGTGGATCCAAAACCCATAGATGCAAAGAGGAGGCCTCATTCCTTAGAAGGGGGTGGCATTGACCCAGGGCTTGAAGGACAAGTAGGCATTCCTCTGATGGGAGGATGGAGAGATAGGGGAAAGGAATGGGTGTCACCTCCTGGCACTTTGCATCCATTATCTTCTCTATTATCCACCAACCCTTAGTGGTCTTGTGAAGTGAGTATACATTAATATTTCCATTTTATTGATTTGGAGATGAAAGTGAACTTGTCAAGGTCAACTACCCACAGAGCAGTGACACAGGTGGGATTGAATTCTGGTCTGTATGGCTTCAATACCTTTATGGCGGGCAGGTGAAGGGAGAGGAGAGCTTCAGATTGCCCTGTGTGGAGAGGAAGGGTGGAAAGCAGACTGGGCACTGTGACACAGTGAATGGCAACGGTGAGGTGCAGACCGGTGTGTACAGCACATCACAATTTGTGGGAAAGGTAGGAAAGGTGACATGTGTTTGCTTATGTTTGCACAACAGATCTCTGGAAGGATGCCCAAGAATCTGGGGGTGTTCGTTTTCTTGGGATGGGAACTGGGGGGTTTGGGAAACCTGAGGGACTGACACAGGGAGGGGAGGGAACCACTTATCCTCCCTTTTTATATTTTCTGAAATGTGAATCATGTGAATGTCACCTATTCAAAAATATATTAAATTGTTCTTAGAAAATAAACAAGTAAAAGAATAATCGTGCAGTAATATCAAAATTCAAAATAAAACAGAGCCCCGGTATTGACCATGCACTTGAGGGAATATGTGGTGGGTCACCTCTCGGTTGACCTGTGGCCCACATTGGGGGTTTGGCCCTAGTGGACAAGGGCTTGGGGGGACAGGGAGGAGAGCCACAGTGAGTGTGAGTCAGCAGTGAGGCCTCTCAGCTCACTGGCCCCATGGACTGATGCTCCCTCTCTTCTGATGGGAGAGGGGCTGTCAGAGGGAGGAGGGAGCTGCAGGAGAGACATCCGAGATGGGACAAGACGTTTGGGCAGTTGGGGCCGATTTGTTGCCATTTTCACGGGCAGACTTGGGAATTAAGTGGCATGAAATTGAGCACAGACCAGGTTCCCCCAAGAGGCAGGGCAGCCCTGGCCCGGAGGGGAGATGCTGAGGGGGTAGGGTTGGGAGGGGTGGCCCAGTGCCACGCTTGGCTGCTTCTGGGTGCAGATGGAGGGAGAATGGAAGGGGGCTGGCCCAGCTCCTCCTCCCCAACCTCTCCCCGCCCTCCTCTCTCCTCAGACAAGCAGAGGGTCTGCCAGACCCAGTGTTGTCAGGCTGAGCCTGAGCTGGCTCCCTTGTACTGGGAGTCAAGGTTGGTAGTGGTGATGGAGGGGCAGGGGAGCCCCCCCTTCTCCCCGCCCCAGTAGCCAGAGCTCCATTCAGGAGCCCTTTTGCTGATCTCAGCATCTCTCTACTGCCATTTTGCCCAATGCCCCAGGAATGGGGTCAGGCGGGAAGCAGAGAATCTGCCCCTGCTTGTAGGTGGGGAAGAGATGAATGAGATAAAGCATCTACTGAGGAGCTAGCAGGGACCTGGATTCCAGTTCTGGGTCCAACAGTGTGGCCTTAAGTGAACTACTTAAACTTCTCTGAGCCTCCATTTCCTTATCTGTAAAATGATAATAGCATCCAGCACATACATGATGCTCTAAGTGTCTTGCATACTTTGTGGCAATTCCCTTGATCTCAAAAAAAGATTAGCAGGGTATTGTTATCAATTACACACCCATTGTGCAGATGAGACAATGGATCATCCAGCCAGTGACAAATGAATATAGGATTTGCTGTTCACCATTCTGTTACATCAGGGAGTCAAGGGGAAGATTAAATGAGATAATGAAAGTTTGTCGTTTAACCCATGGTCCATAGGTAACCCATGTTGGCTGCTGTCACCCTTGCTCCGTTTTCCCTTTCGTGGGAACAGGAAACTCCAATGCAGAACATCAGAACTGGAAGGAAGAGTCCAGGTCACCTCATTTGCACTCTCTTGGGTTTGACAGATTGCAAGAGAAGTGACTTGCACAAGATCACACACATCAGTATGGGGCTGGCTGGCCGGGGTGGCTCAGTTGCTTAGAGTGTCATCCCATGCACCGAAAGGTCGCCAGTTTGATTCCTACTCAGGGCACACACCCAAATTGCATGTTCAATCTCTGGTCAGGACACGTGCTGGAGGCAACTGATCGATGTTTCTCTCTCTCTCTCCCTCTCCCTTCCCCTCTCTCTCAAATCAATAAAATAAATAGACATTTTTTTAAAAAGATGGGGCTGGGCTAAAGGTCAGTGACCTGAGCCCTTGCTCTTCAAGGTCCTGAAGACAGCCCTGGGCTTTGGGGAGAGCATCTGACTTTTCTTTCCCGTGAGGAGAGGCACTGACTTGGAATTTCAATCCCTGTGGGCACTGTGGGCTCTGAGTCTTTCCTCCGGAGGCGGAGAGGGGCCTAGCCCCAGTCTGCCCACTTGGACACCTTCTCCCCGCAGAGCTTTGCCCTGCAATTAGGAAGGCTGTGTCTGCCTCCACCAGGCCCTACAAACCCACAATAGCCAGAAGCTGTGGGGAGCCCCTCAGGTGGTGAAGGGGAGGACAGGCCCCATGGTGCTTAATAGGACCTAATCTCTGCCGGTGTTGTCGGAAATGAAAATGAAAAACAGCCGCGATTTTGCGGTTTAAAATTAGCATGTGTGCCTACATCATAAGCCCCTGGTCTGCATTACCATACAGATTTATCCCTGGCCCAGCACGCGGCCAAAATATGTAATTACACGCAGGCTTGAGGTGGAAACGTTTCTCTCATCTTCGCTATCTGTATAATATGGATTTTTTAAAAATGAAAGCTAGATCTGGAATTTTGTGAGGGACCCACTTCATGAAGGACAGGAAGGGTCTCAGCCCCACCAGCAGTGTGTGAGGGAGGCACATGGATGTGTCAACTTAAGAGCCATCTTTCTGGGCTGGGCATGGGGCAGGCAAAGAGGACGGGGAGGGAAAGCCTTACTTTAAGTACTGCGCTCTCTATGCTACATGTCCCACTCAGTTCTCTCATATACATTCCCTCCCATTAATCTACAGAGAAAGCCTACAAAAATAGGTATCCTTATCCCCACTTGAAAGATGAGGAAACTGAGGCTGGTACTTGGTGAAGTCCAGGATTTAAACTCATGACTCCAGAGTCTATGCTCTTTCCAATGTGCTGTGAATGGTCCCTGACTTCTTTCGGCTTCCTTCATTTAACTGATGACTATAGAGCTTAGTTAAAGTCATTGGAGGAGGAAGAAGGGATAATGGGTGCAGGATGATGGGTCAACGTTCACCTGTGAGGACTGAAGGGGTCTTCACATGGGGACCAATGGTAGGAAGAGAAAGAAAAGCAGAAATCCCAACCATCAGCACATAAGAACGACACACAGTAGATGTAACCAACAGATGATTGATGGAATGAATGGAACCAGAGCCCTAAAATAAAAATCAGTGTCTCTATTCTGGGTTGAGTAGTGGATAATGTCCAGATACTGAGTGAGAAGAATAAGTCAACTCCCCAATGTGGGATCAATGTCTCAATCCAGAGTTGGATGAGGAAGGGAGGCAACATTCCAATGTAGGGATCAATAACCCAATGAAGATTCTGTGGAGGTAATCAGTGTCCCATGTAGGGATCAATGCCCCAATTCAGAGCTGGTTAAGGGGAATCAATGCCCCAATATCAGGATCAATAGCAGTTAATGATTTGCAACGATGGGTGTGACAGCCAGTGTCCCAATGTGAGACCAATGATGACCGAACTCACACAATAGGAATGGTTGGGGGTTCATGTCCCAGGGAAGACCTCATCTTGCCAACACCAACATGGAGAACAACAGGGTACCTATCTATGCCCTACAGGCTTCCCTAGGTGGCTTTTTCTTCTCATATTTGCTCTAACAGAACGGTTCCCAGGCTCCCTGGCCCTTTTGACTCCCTGGCTCAGTCTTTCACTACAGAAAGATTGGGGCTTGGAGACCTGTTCTGCCTGTAACTCGGCCCAGCCTGGCTCCCTTGGAGGGCTCTCATTCTCTAGCCTGTCTCCAGCGCCAGCTTTGTAAGTGCATCCATATAGATAATTTCACCTGCCCAGAAGAGGCTGGTTGTTTTCCAGGGATTATTTTATGCAGGGAAACCAGGCCTTGGACTCTTCCAGGCTCATCCCCAACCAGTAGCTGGTGGGGTAGTCACAATCAGTCAGTTCTTGCCTCATCAGCCTGGTACATGTCTAAAACACACACACCAGTTATCTGTGTTATTTAACATTATACCTTTCATTTGAAGGATTGCTCCTCCCGTTTTACAGACGAGAATAGTGAGACCAGAAGATGAACTAATTGGCCGCAGAGATGTGGTAGAGAGAGAACTTGAAGCATGATTTCCTGGCTGCCAGTTTAGCCCTTTTTCAGCTGCATGAGGTTGACATGAGAGAGTCCCCACCCCCGCCAACGCCACCATCCTGATATAGGTGTGTTCTAGGATTTTATCATGAACTTTGGGCAAAGGGATTGAAAGATCTGTCCCCCAAACTTCACTTTCCTGCATCTTCCCCATCACCTTTGTGGTTCCTGGGCGTTGGGAGGGAGGTGGGCAGGATGAAGGCTTCTGTTGCTTTCTAGGGTTAGAGATGGAGCTGGAGGATGAGAAGGATAAACCTCCCAGCCTTCGCTGCCATAGGGGCTTAAGTGGTGGTGGTGGGGGGGTGATTTCACTTTCAGACAAAGGCTGGGCCATAGCATCTGTCGGCTGACTCTTGTGTCTTGCAGCTGCTCAATAGTCAGACCCAAGGCAGGTGCCAGTTTGGGGAGGGAGGGGAACATTGACGCATGTACTCACACTTCACTTCCTCCTCTAACACCCTCCCTGCACATGTAATGCCTCCTGTGGCCCATCCCACCCCAGTAAACCCACCCTGTCCTCCTAGGACCCAAAACTCTGGAAATAGGACCCCCATCCCACATGACCCCACTGACATTCTCCTGTACTTGCCCTGCCTGCATCTGTTCCCAGCGCCCTCAGGCACCTTTGCTCAGACTTGGAGGAGCTGGGGGGTGGGAGGGGCGGTGTGTCTGGTATGAGATGGGGACCCTTGTGCCTAATGGGATTTCTCTCACTTATGCTTCTCTTCCTGGGGCCAGGGCTTCCTGAAACCTCCTGAGAGGCTCCACTTCTTCAGACCAGGAAGGAGGGAGGTGAGAGGCGCAAGCTTACAGAAATGGGCAGACACTGCTGGTGGGGGACAGAGGGAGAGGATGGTGTGTTGTCAGGCTAGATGAGAAGAGCAGAGTGTGTGTGTGTCTGTGTGCATAAGGGTTACAGATGTGACAGCGCCAGCCGGTGCTGCTAAGTGGTTAGAGTTTCAGCCCACGCACCAAAGGGTTACAGGTTCAATTCTAGGTCAAGGACACATACCTGGGTTGCAGGTTTGATCCCTGGCCCTAGTTGGGGCATGTGCGAGAGGCAACCAACCAAGGTGTTGTCTTTTACATCTCTCTCTCTCTCTCTCTCTCTCTCTCTCTCTCTCTCTCTCTCTCTCTTCCTCCCTTCACTCTCTCTTAAAAAAGAAAATCAATGGGGGAAAATATGCACAGGTGAGAATTAACAATAAAAAAATTACACATATGAGAACACACCCAGACAAACACCAGGCATATTCATACACATTTTTGCACACATACAAGCACACACGCACACACACACAGTCATGTGACAAGATGGAAGTGTTTCAAAGGCCAAAACAATCAGAACTCTGTGCTCTCTATCTTTTCAAAAATATTTATTTATATACTTACTTATTTAAATCACATTACCACCTCACTCCCCCTTTGAAAAGAGAAATTTTAAGTTAGCTGGGACTCTTCTGTGGAGGCAGCTAATTATAAAGTATATTGTATTGTCCACATATTTTATTTTTAATCCTATCAGCAGAAGAGAATGTGGTAAGGGCAGGGGCAGGGTGCAGGTTGTGTGTGTGTTTGTGGGAGGGGGCTTCGGGTTAACTGATTAAGAAGATGATGCAGAAGGAAAATAATATTTCCATGAAAGCTACTTGGAAGGGAAAAAATGTACAAATTTTATACAGAGATGCTTCTGAGCCCCTCCCTGGCACAGTCCTCTTGACCTCTTCCTCCCCACTCCCAGCCTCCCAGCCCCCTCCCTCTTCTCCTCCCTGCCTGCCCGGGCCTCTCTCCCTTCCCCGCTCCCTCCCTTGCAGCCCCCATGCCTCCCCAGGGCCCCCTCCTCAGATGCAATCCCCCTGCTGTAATTTCTGGGGGAATTGCTTCATCTCGGGTGCAGATATATTTGTGTCAAGGTGCAGCTGCACAGATAGCCTTCCTCTATGCATAGTAAGAGGGTTTCAGAGAGAGAGGTTGTGCCCAGAGCAAGGCCTTATCAGAGCAAGCTGCCTGCCATTTATCTGATTCCCCATCAAATAGGAAAACGGGCCTCAGGCTGCTGCTTCCACTTTCCTTGGGAAAGCCATGGGGGGAATAATAATTTACTCCAATCTTTTTGTTTCCAGCTCTCACCTTCAGCCTGACACAGCCCAGGGTCTCCCTACCGCTCTCTGCAATGCTATCCTGGGAGTAGAAGGTGGGGCCCCAGCCCCCAGGGGCCCACCCCAGGGCACCCCCAGAAATGCCCTTGCTGGTTGAGTGGACCTTCATAATGGATTGGCAGGAGCTGGAGAAGATATCCTTTGGCATCAGGGAGTGTAGACATGGGAGAAGAGAGGCAGGGACACAGCAGGAGTGGGGAGGCTTGGCCTGGCTACAGGGAGCCTGGCTCCCTTCCCAGCCCCCACACATATGCAGATCCCCATGAACACTCACTGCGAGTGTGTGCATGTGTCTGTCAGATGCATCCTATAAGCATCCTTGTAGGAGGACCTATCGGTATCTTTATCTGTGTGTGTCTGTCCATCTGTCTGTCTATCTGTGTCTGGGGTGGAGATGAATAGAGGACTAGAGACGGTTTCTGTTCTGTCACAGAGTGACCTCCCATCTCAGTTCACAATCCCAATGCCACGAACAAGCCCAGGACAGGATGACAGGCCCTGTCTGGGAGGGGGAGAGCAGTGAAGGAGGGAGGGGTCTGTGCGGGCCTAGAGGCGGTCCTCTTGCCTCGTCCTCCCTGGCAGAGCTGCTCCTGGGAGCAGCAGGCAGCCCATCTGGTGTGGGAGCTGTGGAGAGTTGGATGGTGGGGAGGGGCTGCTCCCCACAGGCCAGCCATAAATCACAGTTATGTGGCCAGGGGGCAGGGGTGAGCAGGGGCCAGGGGGCAGCCCCAGCAGCACACACCACATGGGACAGGGCAGAGAGGCCAGGGTCAGGTGCAGCTGTAAATCGTCACCTAAATGCCTCCAAGGGAAAGCTAATCAGGGTGCAGTGACAGAATACACCCAGCCCCACCCAGCCCAGTGGGCACGCTCACATCTGTGCAAGCAGATACACACTCACAGATATAAAAACATGCCTATACATGTTCCACATACACAGCTGTGCACGCGAAGGTGTCACACCCATACGTGAATAGACAAAGACACGTGTGCACATCAAACTTGCTGCCATGTGTGTATGTTTTCATACACACACACACACACACACACACACACAAAACACTCAGGCAGCTCTGCACCCACTCAGGTTCATTCAGACCCAGAGATACAAAGACCTACCTAATATACCTCAGCATCTGCACACACACACACACACACACACACAGTGGGCATGCGAAGTGGTGGGCAGACTGTACAGTACCCATAGCAAGTATGCCAATGCCAGCCCTGAAACCCCAGTGCCTCGGTTCTGCCCCCAACCTCTCTCTGCTGGGCCTGTCGAACTCAGTAACCCTTCTTCACATGTTCATTTCACCTCTCATCTGTCCAGAGCACACACTGTCATTTGATCTCTCACTGAAGCCATACCGGAATAAGATTCATTCGTTCATTTACCAGCATTTATTAAGCACCTACTCTGCATCATGTGGAGCCTACTGTGTGAGGCTCTGGCAATGGGATCCCCACCCTCAAACTCAACACCTAGCAGAGGAGACAGAGAGAAATAAGCAGACAATGACAGTCCTCAGGGATTCTTGCTATAAGTGAGGCTAACCCAGGGCAGTGGGGCACAAAGGAGGAGCAGCTGATCCACCATATAGAGGGGAACAAGGTAGGCTTCCTGGAGGAAGCTGCGTCCCAGTCCACGGAGCCCTCTCTGCACCCTTCTTTTAGGCCTCCTAGTTCAGCTCTGATTCATTCTCCACATAGAACGCTTTGAAAACCTACTCCGTGTCACTCTGTGAGTTCCATGGACCGGGATGCAGGGGGGTGAGAAGCAGGACTCTGGAACCCCCAGCCACAATCCAACCATTTATCTGCTTGCCCTACTGGACTTCCAAACAGGACCTCATTTAAACAAAGGACTTCATGTGTGAAAACCATGAGTCCGTAAGACAGAGCCCAAAGTCAGCCTGGCATTCAGAACCCTCCCGACTTCTCCCTCCACGGCCTTACTTCTATGATGCAGCCTAATGGTCTCTCCAAAGCCCTCAACACCACTCCGCTCTACTCATCCTCACCACTCCTTCCGAGTACTCATCCTCTCGCCTAACCCATCCCCATGGACCCTCCCTTCAAGCAAACTCGAACTTATCACTTTCATTTTTAAACATTCCTTTGCCTGGGGTCCCCATTGATCAGTTTCTTCACCAAGAGAGCTCAGTCAGTGGCCAGTGGGCATCCAGGCGAGGGTCACGCCTCAGTCCACCTCCTCACTTGGCCACAGAGCCCTAAAGAGTTGAAGGCCCCCACAGGGGCCATGTAGAGAGGGGCAGGAAAGCAAAGAGAGGAGAGAACAGGGAGGCAGCCGCTCAGCCTCAGGCCCAGCTAGCTTTGCACCGCCCAACTGAGCGAGTTTTCTCGGTGTTGAGAAAATGGTCAGCAGCTTGTCACAGTCCACTGACTCCAAACAGCCTTCTGGAAATGTTGTTGAATTTAAATCCAAACACAGAGATACCCACATGCATCCCTATTGCTCTTCCCGCCCTTCCTTAAACACAAGCATAGTTATCTCATGGTTGCATACACACCGCGTGATTCAGTTCAGTCCAAAAGCATTTATTGAATACCTATGTGTGCCAGGCACTGCAACTATAAACAGGACATTGTAAGAGGTGAGACGAATATGGCCCTAGCCAGTTTAGCTCAGTGGATAGAGTTGAGCCTGTGGACCTAGGGTTCCTGGGTTCGATTCTGGTCAAGGGCACATGCCCGGGTTGTGGGCTCAATTCCCAGTAGGGGGAGTGCAGGAGGCAGCCAATCAATGATTCTCTCTCATCATTGATGTTTCTATCTCTCTCTCCCTCTCCCTTCTTCTCTGAAATAAAATAATAATAAGAGGTGAGACAAATATGGAAAGAGGTCATTATAGGGCAGGGGAACAGGTACAATAACAGAAGTATAAATCATAGATGGAGGAAAGAGCAATTAACTCCAGGGTCAGGGGGTCCCCATTGGAGACCCTCTGAGAATGTGATATCTCAGCAGGGTTGTTTTTTTTTTTTTAGTATGTTTTATTGATTTTTTTACAGACGGGAAGGGAGAGGGAGAGGGATAGAGAGTGAGAAAAATCGATGAGAGAGAAACATCAACCAGCGAGAAACATCGATCAGCTGCCTCCTGCACACTTCCTACTCAGGATGTGCCCACAACCAACGTACATGCCCTTGACCGGAATCAAACCTGGGACCCCTCAGTCCGCAGGCCAATGCTCCATTCGCTGAGCCAAACCAGTTAGGGCTCAGCAGGGTTTTTAATATTGACTAGGAGTTTTCCAAGTGGGCTGAGTACAAAGGGATTATTATCATTGCCTGCCTCCTGCTGACACCTCTGGGCGCACATTGCACACCTTCCCCTCCCTTTTGCTGACTATGCACTTTTCCTTATGATTCCTTCCCATACTCTCGATGCTGTGCCGCTTGCCTGAAATTCCCTTCCCTTCTTTCCCTTGACTCTTCCCTATTCAACCTTCAAGGCTTGCCTTAAAGAACTATCCCTTCCTTAGAGAAAGCTATAGCTTGCTCTAGATCACCGGTTCTCAACCTGTGGGTCGCGACCCCTTTGGGGGTCGAATGACCCTTTCACAGGGGTCGCCTAAGACCATCCTGCATACCAGATATTTACATTATGATTCATAATAGTAGCAACATTACAGTTATGAGGTAGCAACAAAAATGATTTTATGGTTGGGACACAACATGAGGAATTATATTTAAAGGGCCAGAAGGTTGAGAACCACTGTTCTAGGTGCTACTGTAGCATCCTGTGTCTCCCCTTTCCTAACTCTCAACACACTTGTGTTCACCTGTTTCTCAATGAGGACTGTGTGGCACCTACAGCATCTGGGACGGTGCCTGACACATTTCAGGAGCTCGTTGGTTGGATAGGATGGAGGATGGATAAACATGTACGTATATATGTACATATGTATGTATGTATGTATGTATGTTTGATTATTCAAGGAGCTACAAGTGAAGAAGTACTGCAGAGGTGTGGAGAGTACAAGGGGGTGGATACTGATGGGAAAATTGTGGGAAGTGGAAGTGAAGAGACTGGTGGGGAGTGAGTTGTGAAGGCCCCGTAACCCACACCTAGCACACATTGGCATACAAAGTTAATTCTAGAACATTAGCAGTACAAGACCCCTTTGAGATAATATAGTGTTAACCTTCATTTTGCAAATGAGGAAGGTGAGGTCCAGAGAAGCATAGCTCACTCCAAATCACCCAGAGGGCAAGTCAATGGATGAAACCCCTAGGCTTGACCTCCTGGTCCCAGGCATATTCGGCCTCCTTGTACCCTGGGAAGGATTAGGACAAACCATGCTCACTTTCCTGGGTTGGAAGTTATTCTGTGGGTACACTGACTGTTAAAGGGCATGTCTGAGTCCATATACAGCAACTATACCCATCAGAGCTAGTGACGGATACCCAGCTTAATCTAGTTTATCTGAAAGACATTGACCTGTGTAACTGGAAAGGCAGGTGTGCTGCCTGGTATTGCCAGACCTTTCCCCTCTCTCTCCCTCCTAATGGCTTCTTCCTTGTTGGGTCGGGGAGGTGGGTGGGAAGGGATGGGGCATGGCCCACATTGCTGGAAAGGGAACGAGGGGGAAACTTGCCTTCTCTGAGTCGGTATATAAAATCTCAGCTAACTCTTCTGCTCCTGCTAGCTCTGGTCTGATCCGGTGGTCAGAGGCTGAACACCAGGATTGAGCAAATCTGGATTTCATGTCCACACCGGAGACCAGGAGAGGCCCTGGGACAAGGATGACAGCTCACCAAGTGACAGGGAAAGGAGAGGGCAGTGCTCCGAAGGAAGGATGCTGTTACTGCAGAACAGGGGAAGGATCCTCAACAATCAGAACGGCAGGTAGCCACAGCAGTGCCATCATAGCACTGGATCACTAGGGTGTTAGAAAGAAAGAGTACTTAGGGAAAATAACAATATCAGCAACAACACAATAGCTTTTAGAGCAGCAGTCCCCAACCGGTGGTCCGCAGACCACTGATGGTCCGTGAGGTCCGAAAGGTTGGCGACCACTGTTCTAGAGTATGCCGAAGCAAAGGCTCTGCATACATTGTCTCATTTCATCTTATTTAAACCTAGAGTGAGAAGACCCAGGACGGAGTCCCCGCTCTGCCATTCACCAGACCCAGAACCTGGTAGCCCGTCTTTCAGGAGCTCTCTGTAAACTGTGAGCAATGCGAACAATGTTAGGGGTCAGAGAGGTTCACAGTGATGCTTGTGGACTGATTCCAGGTAGAGACAAGGAATAAGGAGATGTCTTTAGAGAAGCAGAAAGTGTCCAGGCCAGAGACGCAGCAGGCTGGCTTCTAGCCTGACTCAGCAGGAAGAGCAGGACCGCCCAGGCCACAGGAAGCCCTGCTCTGGACCCTGCCTTGGCCTGGCCACTCTCTACCTGCGTGAAGGGGGGTGAGCAGAGGAGTTAATGGATTACAGAGCCGGGCAGGAAGAAGAGAGGATTTTTCATTTTAAAATGTTCTGAAATAATTCATATTTGCTTTGCAGGGCAGCGTTGTGCGCTGTCAGCTCTGTAATAACTTCTAGGCCTTTATTTATTGTTTTGCCTTAATGATTTCATGTTGCTCTGGTGTGGAGAATTCACAGTGTCTTGTAACACATAATGGCAAAGAAGGCCCAGGCTATGGCAGGCCCCAGTGGGAGGGGAGTCCCAATCCCCCACAGACCCTGCCCTGCCCCCTGGAGATGGCAAAGCCTAGAGCAGGAGGCAGAGGAGGGTAAGCTCTGTGTAAGGGGCTTTATCCATGAAGGCCAATTCTCACAACACCCTGCAAAGTTAGTACTATTATCCCATTTTATAGAAGTGAAAACTGAGCCTTGAAAAGATGATAAGATTTGTCACCTGACTTTGGGTGACCAAACTAGGAGTTAAACACAGGTGTGTTATATTCCAGCCTTCTGTATACTGATAGGTCTTCAACCTTGGTATGTGCCGGAATGGGGACAATCTTTAAAATACGGATTCCTAGGGCCCAACTCTGAAGATCGGACTTCAGTAGGTCTAGGATGGTGCCTGACACTCTCTGTATTTAACAAGCTGCCCAGATAAATCACAGCCATATTTAAGGACTCAACTGGTGGCTTGGACCATACTAGTCACACACTTGGACCCTGTTCCTCAAGAATTCCACAATTGGCCATCTCCCATAGCTCATTTCTCCAACAAATGTCCCACCAGCTACCCTGTCCCCCTGTCATTCTCCATCCTGTATCCCTGAGAGCTCTGACTCCTCATCAGACCTCTAACCCTTTTGGTAAAGCCAGGAGAGGAAGGGTAAGAGAGGGAGGAGAGGCTTTCTTGGTTGTCATGGTGATTCTCCACCTCCTGGTCTGTGGGGGGAGGCAATTTCATTGTGAGCCTCCAGCCAAGGCCTGGAGGGCAGCAAGCTGTCCTGTGCAGGGAGGAGGCAGAGGGGTGGGAAGAGGACTCTAGTCACTGGGGAGAGGGGAGGAAGGGAAGGAGGCTTAGAGGACAGGGTGGAAGACTCTGCGCCCAGGGCAGCCAAGCAGAGAGCCAGCCCCTCCAGGTGCTGGGGCTGCCAGCCTTTAGCCAGGGTCAGGGAGGAAGTGTGCAGGAGCTGAGGCTGACAGGGCCTGATGCTCCCTGAGCCCAGAGCTGGCAGGAGACTCCGGGCAGGTGGTGACAGAGATGCAGGGTTGCATGAGACAGCCAGAGGCTGGCACAGGACGGAGTCAGAGCCTCAGGGCTGGGAAAGACCAGGGCTCTGAAAGCAAAGAGGAGGTATGGACAAATAAAACAAAGCAGCAGACCCCCAGACTGCAGCCCACTCCCACCCCTAGCCGGGCTGCGGCTGGCACGGCCTGGGATCCCAGCCTGCTGGGCTGGGCTGTGCTGGCAAGCCGGATGGCACAGGCTGTGGCAGAGGCAGATGGAGCGAGGAGGGGCCTGACCCCCAGCCCACCAGGGAATGGCTGGGATTGTCTGTTCGTTGAAGCCCTCCCACTGCCCCCACCCCCAACCTCCCGCTCTGGGAGTATGGCTGGGGACGGGGTGGGGGAAGAAGCAACATTTCAGAGCCAGTGTCTCCACCTCCTCCTGCTCCCTTTGGCTCTCTTTCCCTGCCAATGGCATGCACTGCCTGCTCCCAGCCTGGCTCTGGCAAAGGCTAAGATGTGTGTATGTGTGTGGGGGGGGAGGGGTGATGTGAGAGGGAGGAGGGTGGGAGAAAAACTGGAAGGTGATGACCCCGAAAGAAGTAAAGGAAGATCAAGAAACAGGCCTGATGGGAGCTACTCCCTCTACCACCATGTTTTAAGCAAGGACTTCCTTCGGATCAGGCCCCATTAAACACCTTACATGTATGAACTCATTTACTCCTCACAACAGTCCCAATCAGCAGGTGCTGTTATTGTGATCCCATTTTACAGATGGGGAACTGAGGCAGAGAGAGGTTGAGTGACCTGCCCAAGATCACAAGCTAGGAATTGACAAGGGTTCAAACCCAAGAAGGGTTCAAAGTTCATGCTCTTAGCCCCCACACTCTACTGTCTTTCAACCCCCCACCCTACATGTTTAGAATATAAATTTCTTCTTCCCTTTTTGCCTCATCTTTTCTCAGCATTTCTTTAACTAACGTCTATCCCTTCAGGTAGCTTGTTCCAGTCTACCCAGGTCTCCATGCCAGCACTGTTGCCTGAATGGCCATATCTACATCTGTGGATGCATGAACACTCACATGCATGACCATTGGGGAGCCCACATGCAGGTGAATGTCTGTGCATACCTCGTTCACACACGTATCCCCCAGACACACCACACTCTGGGTAGCTCTTGAGTGTTCTCACCAACAGAGCATTAACTGTGGCAAGATAATCCCAAACAACAATGAAGCCAAAAAAATCTGTTTGGCTTTGCAATAAAGTACTGCTTGGCATATGGGGTTTTTGGCAATACGTTTACCTTTCTAGGTTTCGCTCAGGCTGATGTGGTTTCCTGCATGTCCGCAGTTTGGCAGCCCCAGATTCCAGGGTAATCAGCCTCTGAGAACCTGCCACATGCCAGGCCCTCGGCAAGGCAACTCCCAAACATTCTCTCCAGTCCTCACAGCCACGCACAAGGCAAGCCTCACTGGTCCCATGTTACAGGTGAGGACCCTGAGACAGTGAGCCATGCAGTTACACAGGGAGAGTAAGGATTTGGACCCCAGGTCAGCCCGAGGGTCTGTAAGGCTTGAGTGCCTGCAGGTGGGTTGAGCCAGACATGTGACTTCCCAGGCGTGCCTCATCCGTCTGGAATGCGGCTGCCTCACCGTCTGGTCACGTCTGAGCCCCTCTTCAGCCAGGCTGGTGGGCGTGGATAGGCTGCAGTGGCTCCTGCTGAGCCCCTCTACAGTATGCAAAAGCCTTTCCCCCAGTGATGATGAAGATGACAATGATGGCTCAGGCCGTACAAAGACCAGACAGACTGATCGCTGAGTCTTAGGCCTATCCATTCCTTTGGTGTTTCCCGAATACCTACTATGTGCCTGGCATTTTATTGGGCTCTGAGGACAATGCAAACAGAATCAAACTTGAACTCTGTCTTCCTTCAGATAGCTTATGAGAACAGTTTTCAGTTATGGAGAAAGCTTTAATATAAAAGAAACCTAAATGCTCTAGGAGAGATGCAGATATAAAGGGAGAGAGCACTTGCAGTGTGAGGCATAGAAGCCTTCCTAGGAAAGAGGTGTGAGGTGGATCTTGAAGAGTGGGGATGACCTAATGTGTCCGTGGAGAAGGGGGTCTTGAATTCTCAAGGCACACCGTCCAAGGTACAGGTGGGATAATGGCAGGTGGGTCTGGAGAGAGCAAATAGCTCCATTTTTCTGTGGCAAAGGCTGTGTGGAAGGAATGGTGGGAGGTGGGTTGGGGTCCAAGTCCAGAACAAGGAATTTGGACCATATAGACAATAGGGAAGGAGCCATCAAAGAATGTTGAGCAGGGGAAGGCCTCAGGAGCTGTTTCATTTAGGAAGACTAATCCACGTTTGTGAGCAAAGTAAATGGAAAATGTACATGCATGTATATAGGAAGGGGAAGGTGTAATACATGTGTGCACAAATGCGCAGGCCCAAAAGAATAGGGTTCATTCCTGAGCCCAGCTCTTATTAAATTCAGAATTGTATCTGTTTGTTGAAATAGGTAATACATTCATGTGACCTAGAATTCAAGAAGAATCCCAGAGAATACACTGAAAACAAAGCCACTCCAGTCCTTCCTCCAAGCTCCCAGTTCCTCTGCCTAGAGATAAATCCAGTGCCTATGTTGGGAGCTTCCTTCCACAGTTTTCAGGGATTTTTTATGTCAAAAAAAGATTTTAAACATAATAACGGTACATGCAGTAATCCTTAATATTTCCAGAAAAATGATCTTAAATACAATAATGTTACATGCAATAAACATTAATATCGCAAGAAAAACTATATTAAATATGATAATGTTACATGCAATAAACATCAATTGTTCAAGAAAAATGATCTTACATATAATAATACTAGGGGCCCGGTGCACAAAAATTTGTGCACTCGGGGTGGAGGGAGTCCCTCAGCCCGGCCTGCCCCCTCTCACAGTCTGGGACCCCTCAGTGGATGTCCTATGATGGCCCCAGTCTGCCAGGCGCCTTTTGTGTGTGTGTGTGTATGTGTGTGTGTCACCACTGGGGACCTGCCCCCAGGCACACCGTGGAGGCTTGGAGCAGGCACCCCCTCTATGTTGATCTCTCAGACTGTTGCCCTCCCCTGCATGTTGTTCTCTTTTTTGAGCTGTGACCAGGGCTGGGTGCTGCCTGCCTCCCAAGCTTGCCTACTGCCCATCTTCCTCCAGCCACCAGAAAGCAGGGAAAACCCCACCTCGTGGTCAGGC